>JACDRQ010000787.1:0-19699 GCA_013841215.1 Hycleus cichorii
AAAGGCCTAAAAGAATGAACAACTGAAAGATGGAACAATTGAAAATTTCCCAAAAAAAAAACAATTTAGATTAAATATAGGCAGAATTATTATATCGAAGTAGACTCTGAAAATTTGAAGATACTTTAATCCTAGTAGGCGATGAAAATTCATGGCTAACTATTTGGAATTCATATATTTTTCTAAAACAATAACAGGCTATGAAATTTACAGCCAACTATAATTCATCTACTATGTGTAATTGATCTGACGCATCCACCATTTTTATAATATCTCTACAATCATAGCAGACTATTTTATTCATAGCCAACTAATTGGCCATTTTTTAAATGTTACTCCATAAACATAGCAGGCTATGAAATTCATAGTCAACCATGTAAATAATTTAGCAGGCGCATTCACGATAATAGTAGGCGATGAAATTGATAGCCTACTGTGTAATTCTTTCGACAGAGCCGCCGTTTTTACAGTACTCACAGTATGCTACTCATTGCATAGCCAGCTATGTGTAATTCATCATTTTTTTCAAAATTACTCTAATAATAGTAGGTCATGCAAATTCATAGCTAACTTTGTGTAATTCACCTGGAGCATCCATCATTTTCACTTTTTTTCTAAAATTCTAACAAGCTATGAAATTTATAGCCAACTGTATTGCCCCCTAGCACATCCACCATTCTTGCAATGTTACATTATAAGCATAGTAGGTCATGAAATTTTCCCTCCAATCACGGAAGGCTAGGAAATTCATAGCTAACTCTGTGTGAGTTATCCGGGACGTTTATAATTTATACAATTTCTATGTGATAGGAGGCTATGCAAATTCATAGCTAATTGTTTGCGATTTACCGTTATTAGAATACGACTGTATAATCTTAGTAGCCCATGAAATTCATAGCCAACTGTGTAATTTAGCCAGCGCAACCACCATTTTTACAATTTACCCTACAATCATAGCAGGCTATGAAAATTCATAACTAACTTTGCATAATATACCACTTTTGCATTACTATAGTCTATAATCATAGTGGGTCATGAAGTTCATAACCAACTATGTGTGTAGTTCACCGAGAGCATTATAATTTTCCTATAATCATATGAGGCTATGTAAATTCATAGCTAATTTTGTCTAAATCATCCATGTTTTTTACAATTTTCCCAAGAATCATGGAAAGCTATGAAATTCATAGCTAACTTTGTGTAAATCGCCGGGGTCATTCACCATAACTAAAATTTCACCTACAATCATAGGAGACTATGTGAATTCATAGCTAACTGTATTTCATTTATCACTTTTATAATACTACAATCGAGTATAATTATAGGATCATAGTAGGTCATGAAATTTATAGCCAACTGTATATGTAATTCACCTGGCGCATTCACCATTTCCACAATTACTCATAGCCAACTGCGTATGTAGTTCACTTAGTGCATCCATTATGTTCACATTTTTTTTACAATCATTGGAGGCTATGAAATTCATAGCGAACTTCGTACAAATCACCATTTTAACAATTTTACCTACAATCATAGGAGGCTATGCAAATTCATAGCTAACTGTATGTAATTTATCATTTTTGCAATGCTACTCGATAATCATAGTAGGCCATGAAATTCATAGCCAACTGTTGACCTACATAATTTTTCCCACAATCACAGGAGGCTATAAAATTCATAGCTAACTTTGTGTAAATCACTAGGAGCATTCACCGTTTTTACAATTTTGTCTACAATCATAAGAGGCTATGCAGATTTTGTGTAAATCGTTCAATGCATTTACCTTTTTTACAATTTTCACTATGAAATTCATAGCTAATTTTGTGTAAATCATCACGATCATTCACTATTTTAACAATTTTACCTACAATCATAGGAGGCTATGCAAATTCATAGCTAACTGTACTTAATTTATCACTTTTGTAATACTACTCTATGATCCTAGTAGGTCATGAAATTCATAGCCAACTGTGTATGTAATTCATCAAGTGCATCCTCTATATTTACAATTTGCAATCATGGGAGGCTATGAAATTCATAGCTAACTATGTAATTTATCATTCTTGCAGTGCTACGCTATAATCATAGCAGGTCATGAAAGTTATGGCCAACTGTGTATGTTATTTGCCTGGCGCTTCCACCATTTCTACAATCCCAACAATCATAGAAGGCTATCAAATTCATAGCTAACTGTACATACAATACTATACTCTATATGTATATAATCATAGTAAGTCATGCAATTCATAGCCAACTGTGTATGTAGTTCACCTAGCGCATTCAAAACGTTTCCTACAATCACGGGATGCTATGAAATTCATGGCTAATTCTGTGCAAATCACTGGGCGCATTACAATTTTCCTACAATCATAAGAGGCTATACAAATTCATAGCCAACTGTGTATGTAATTTCTCTACAATCACAGCCAACTATGAAATTCATGGCTAACTTTGAGTAAATAATTTTTACAATTTTCCTTACAATCACAGTGAGCTATGTAAATTCATAACTTACTATGTGTAATTTACCACTTTTGCAATACTACTCATAGTAGGTCATGAAATTCATAGCTAACTTTGTGTCAATCACCACAATTATTCACTATTTTAACAATTTCACCTATTTATTTACCTATCATAGGAGGCTTTGCAAATTCATAACTAACTGTATTTAATTTATCACTTTTGTAATACCACTCCATGAGCATAGTAGGTCATGAAATTCATAGCCAACTATGCATGTAGTTCACCTAGCGCATCCAAAACTTTTACTACAATCACGGGAGGCTATGAAATTCATGGCTAACTCTGTGCAAACCACCGGAAGCATTACAATTTTCCTACAATCACAGGAGGCTATGCAAATTCATAGCCAACTGTGTATGTAATTTCTCTACACTCACAGCCAACTATGAAATTCATAGCTAACTTTGAGTAAATCACCGGAGGCTTTCATAATTTTTACAATTTTCCTTATAATCATAGTGAGCTATGCAAATTCATAGCTTACTATGTGTAATTTACCCCTTTTGCAATACTACTCATAGTAGGTCGTGAAAGTTATGACCAACTGTGTATGTTATTTACCTGGCGCATCCACCAATTCTACAATTCCAACAATCATAGGAGGCTATGAAATTCATAGCTAACTGTACACACAATACTATACTGTATATGTATATAATCATAGTTAGTCATGAAATTCATAGCCAACTGTGTATGCAGCTCACCTAGCGCATCCAAAACTTCTCCTACAATCACGGGAGGCTATGAAATTCATGGCTAACTCAGTGCAAATCACTGGGAGCATTACAGTTTTCCTACAATCATAGGAGGCTATGCAAATTCATAGCCAACTGTACTTAATTTATCACTTTTGTAATACTACTCCATGAACGTAGTAGGTCATGAAATTCATAGCCAACTGTGTATGTAGTTCATCTAGCACATACAAAACTTTTCCTACAATCACGGGATGCTATGAAATTCATGGCTAACTCTGTGCAAATCACCGAGAGCATTACAATTTTCCTACAATCATAGGAGGCTATGCAAATTCATAGCCAACTGTGTATGTAATTTCTCTACAATCACAGCCAACTATGAAATTCATAGCTAACTTTGAGTAATTTACCCCTTTTGCAATACTACTCATACTACTCATGAAATGCATAGCCTACTGTGTAAATCATCCAGCGCTTCCACCATTTTCACAATTTCTCTAAAATCCTAGTAGACTATGTACTATTGACATAAACAAAACCAATTGACAAATTTCAATTGAATCAATCAATTTAAATTAAATAAATTAGAAAATAAAATCGAAAAAAATGGATCAATTAAAAACAAAAATAGTCGATGTTGTACTATTAATACAACAAATTAAAGATTTCGATTTAACGAACGGCATCAAATTGGAGATATCCGTCAATTTCAACGAATCAACACTGGAAGCCGATCCGATATTAATCGAAAACTATCAACAACAAATCAATACGAACCTAATCTGGACGATAAACAAGCGCGATTTGCGCAAAATCCGTACGCTAAGTCAACCGTTACGTTTAAATTGTTACGTTATCAATCAATATGAGATTAAAGAGAAATTCGGGCATGTCCTCATCGATTTACGGTGTGCCCAAATTATTACCAACACCAATAATAATAATAATAACGAAAGTCAAATTCTTTACAAATGGTATAAATTGATCGGTTTGCGTAATCGTAAACGCAACAGTATGCCGGAGATTAACGTGGCGTTGATTGTACGCGAACACGACGATGATCTGGATGATAACACGAAAGATATCGATTTTATCGAAATTACGCCGAAATTATCGACAATTCCGGTAAAATATGGCGATGGTTTCATACAAATTGGTGATAATAGTGATGATTGTTATCTGTTGGAGATTTTGATAAAATCGACGAAAAATCTGGAATTATTACTACCGGAAATATTGATTTTCAACCGTAATGATAACAAATATTATCTGATAATTAATATTTTCGGTATAACGATTCGTACGAAAGATTTTGATAAGAACCTGAATAATATCAATGGTATCAATGAGAAGACTTTAATTAATTTGAAATCAATCGATGATAATTTGCGGAATTTCATTAAAGATCAATTTTTAGAGATCGGTTTCTATTCGGGCGACGATCTGCTCGGCAATACCCGCATCGAATTGGAGAATCTAACGAATTTCAATCAACGCCTAATTTTGAATGATTGCCTGTTGAAATTACCCTCGGAGAACGGCCGGATTCCGTTCGTTAACAATCGTCAACCGACCATATCATTGGAGTTGGTTTTGGTGAAATTAGCCAATCAACAAGCGGGCGATTGTGTCGACCAATTAGAATCCGATCAAGTGACGTTACAGAAAGATCTCGATTGTAAACGTGGCGAATTACAACGACTGTCAACGGAGATTGACGAGAAAAATGAGGAGTTTGCGCGTTTAAATCGAGATATCCAACAGAAGAATCAAGAATTGGCGCGTTTGAACAGGGAGATTTTGCAGAAAAACCAACAGCAATTCGATATTTACGATAAATCGATGTTGGTGGAGAATATCAATCGTTTAGAGGAGCGTGTTGTTGGTTTAGAGGCGATAATTAAGGAGAAAGATGAGGAAATTGTTAAAATTCGTAATGTTAATGTTTTAAAACAGGAATCGTTGAATTTGTTGGATCAATTGGAGAATTTAGAGAAGACCTATGATGATTTACAATTACAATGTGAACAAATACGAGAATACGATGGAAATGAGGAGGTTGTGTGAATTTTCACGGTTACGGTACTGGATTTTTAAATTTTTGTATCAATCAAATAACGTTTGTTCCGACCGGTGCGTAATGACGTCATTCATTCATAAAAATTGTCAGCGCCACCTTTATAATAAAGTAGAGTTTCATTCATAACAATTGTCAGAGCCTCCTTTATAATAGTCTCATTAATAAAAATTGTCAAAGCCTCCTTTGTAATACAGTAGAGTTTCATTTGTAACATTTTCAGAATCTGCTTTGTAGTACCGTAGAGTTTCATTCATCACAATTGTCAGAACCTCCTTTGGATTAAAGTAATCTCATTAATAAAAATTGTCAGAGCCTCCTTTATAATACAGTAGAGTTTCATTAATAAAAAATGTCAGAGCCTTCTTTGTACTACTGTAGAGTTTCATTCATAACAATTTTCAGAGCCTCCTTTGTAATAAATGTATGCAGTAGTTTCATTCATAAAAATTATCAGACTTGCTTGTTATAAAATAGTTTCATTGTCAGAGCCTCCTTTGTAATATAGTGGTTTCATTCATAAAAATTGTCAGAGTCTCCTTTATAATACAGTAGAGTTTCAGTCATAAAAATTACCCGAGTTTCGTTTGGATTAAGGCAATCTCATTAATAAAAAATGTTAGAACCTTCTTTGTAATATAGGAGTTTCATTCAGAAAATTTGTCAGAGACTCCTTTGTCATATAGTAGCTTCATTCATAAAAATTACAGAGCCACCTTTGTTATAAAGTAGTTTCATTATCAGAGACTCCTTTGTAATAAAGTAGTTTCATTCATAAAAATTGTCAGAGCCTCCCTTGTAATACAGTAGTTTCATTCATTCAAAAATTTTCAGTCTGTTTTATAATACAGTAGAGTTTCAGTCATGCAAATTACCCGAGTTTCCTTTAGATTAAATCAATCTCATTAATAAAAATTGTCAGAGCCTGCTTTATAATACAGTAGAGTTTCATTATTAAAAAATGTCAAAGCCTTCTTTATACTACTGTAGAGTTTCATTCATAACAATTTTCAGGGCCTCCTTTGTAATAAATGTATGCAGTAGTTTCATTCATAAAAATTATCAGGCTTGCTTGTTATAAAATAGTTTCATTGTCAGAGCCTCCCTTGTAATACAGTGGTTTCATTCATAAACATTTTCAGTCTCTTTTATAATACAGTAGAGTTTCAGTCATAAAAATTACCCAAGTTTCTTTTGGATTAAAGCAATCTCATTATTAAAAAATATCAGAGCCTTCTTTGTAATATAGGAGTTTCATTCAGAAAATTTGTCAGAGACTCCTATATAATACAGTAGTTTCATTCATAAAAATTACACAGCCACCTTTGTTATAAAATAGTTTCATTATAGACCCTCTTTTGTAATAAAGTAGTTTCATTCTTAAAAACTGTCAGAGCCTCCTTTGTAATATAGCACGTTCATTAATAAAAAAGATCAGGGCCTTCTTTGTAATACAATAGTTTCATTCATAAAATTTGTCAGAGGCTCTTTTGTCATATAGTAGCTTCATTCATAAAAATTATCAAAGTCTCGTTTGTTATAAAGTAGTTTCATTATCAGTGCCTCCTTTCTAATGAAGTAGTTTCATTCATAAAATTTGTCAGAGGCTCCTTTGTCATATAGTAGCTTCATTCATAAAAATTTTCAGAGCCTCCTTTGTAATACAATAGAGTTTCCTTCGTAACATATTCAGAGCCTCCTTTGTAGTACCGTAGAGTTTCATTCATCACAATTGTCAGAGCCTCCTTTGGATTAAAGTAATCTCATTAATAAACAACGTCAGAGCCTCCTTTGTAACATATGTAGTAGTTTCATGCATAAAAATTATCAGAGCCTCCTTTGTAATACAGGGGAGTTTCATTCATTCATTGATTCGTCATTGTCAGAGCCTACTTTGAATTAAAGTAATCTCATTCATAGGAATTGTCAGAGCCTCTTTTATAATACAGTAGTTTCATTCATAAAAATTATCAGAGCCTCCTTTATAATACAGTAGAGTTTCATTCATAAAAACTGTCCGAGTCTCCTTTGGATTAAAGTAATCTCATCAATAAAAAATGTCAGAGCCTTCTTTGTAGTACTGTGGAGTTTCATTCAAAACAATTTTCAGAGGCTCATTTGTAATAAAGAAGTTTCATTCATAAAAACTGTCAGAGCCTTCTTTGTAATATAATAGTTTCACCCATAAAAATTTTCAGAGCCTCCTTTGTAGTATCGTAGAGTTTCATTCATAACAATTGTCAGAGCCTTCTTTGTAATACATTAGTTTCATTCAATGTCAAAGCCTCCTGTTTTTCAAATAAAATGACAAAATTCCATTCATAACTCTGGCGGGGCGGGGGGTTACAACGTATACGTACTTGGTCATGCTTTTGGACAATAGTGCCACAGCTGGCTTCATGTTATTGAATTTGACATTTACAATTGAAAAACAAACAACTGAATCAAGCTACGACAACAATTAATCAAAGCATGGCCAATTGAGAACTGATATTATGACATCACTGCTATTTCTATGGCAACAAAGTGACGTCAACAAGAAAACATCAAATTAACTCAATAACGTCACTACTGTGCCCCTATTTAGGATATTACTATCAAATGACGTCACTATTGTATAGGTAGTCTAAATTGACCTCTTTCAACTTATTGTTTCCCAAGAAAAGTTAATAAAACGTTAGACCTCAGAACAATTTCCGAGTTTCTTCTAGAAGAAATTTGGAAGAATGTTCAGAGGTCCGACCGGTATTCTTGTCAACTTTTCCACGAGTTTTCTTTACTGAGTGAAGATAATAGACCTTTGAACTTATTGTTCCCCAAGAAAAGTTAGGAAAACCTTAATCAGACCTCAGAACAATTTCCGAATTTCTTCTAAAGCAATGGCCTTAGAGGAAATTTGGAAGAATGAATATGTTCAGAGGTCTGCCCAAGTTTTCTTTACTAAGTGAATGTAATAAAAAAATGACCTCTGAATTTATTTTGCAACCTTTGCAATTAACAGGAACTCATGTAGTAAACCTCATTTTTATCCTTTTTTTATTATTCTGCAATCAACAATTTTGGCATCATAAAAAGACAAATTACTGAGGTCAATTTTCCTGTAATTTGAACAAAATGAGGTCCTTCCCGAAAGCTCCTTTTTTCTAAATGATTCGACATAGATTAAAACCGATAAATATCTTCTCAAAATGACCTCAGAAAGTGTCATTTTGGAGAAATACAACTGAGGTCAATTCTTTATTTCCCACTTTCGCCAAGGGCCTAATGTAAATGTTACACCGTTAATAGTAGATTTCTATTGGATCATCATTTTTGACATTATTCATAAATAACTGAGGTCAATTGTTTGTAATTCGTACAAAATGAGGTCCTTTTCAAAAATTTCCTCTTTTATGAACAGTCTGGTATAGATTGAAACAAGAAAAATGTTCGTAATATTTCTTTCCCTAGTCAAAAAAGACCTCAGTATCTCATTTTAGAACAATACAATTGAGGTCACCCCCTTCAATAAATCAGGGTTTTTTCCTCATATCTCACTTTGAAACACAACTTAATATACGTAAGAGATAAAATTGCTCAAATAGTTCAACACACACAAAAAAAGTAACAATAAATGACCTCAGAAGGCTGCTAAAGGTAAGAAAATTGCCGTTAAATCAAGAAATAACGATATTCAAGACAGGTCAATTTTGGAAGAGTTTTTACCTTCTGTGGCGAGTTATCAAAAATTAACCTCTACTAAAAACTTGCAAATAATTGGCGACCTCAGAATGCAGCAAAAATCAATTCATTTTGGCACAAATTTATTGATACCGTCTCTGGATAATCTCACGTGATTTCGGCAATTGACAATTCGAAACGTTATGCAATCGTTCTAAACCATCCGGTAATGATAAACGTTGCAATAATTTATGTCTTGCCTCTTCACGTGTTAATGGTTTTTGTAAAGTATCAATAACATCACTAACATACTCATGTTCCACACATCTGGCAAAATTTTTGCATCATAATGGTAAAAGAATAATGATGAAAATTATTGATTATACTTACAATGGACATGGATTTGTACCAACAACCTTGACAATTGGTAGGAGATGAGTTGAGTGATGTTCATCATCCACTTGTTCACGTCTAACGCGCCTTTCAGTCTGTAGAAATTGATCAAAATAGTAAGAGTAAAATGGACTTCCTTACATTGGCAAAACTGTATTTCGATCAATTTTATGAGTTTTGCCAATGCTAGGGATGATTCTTTACACTCTAAGGACAACGCAAAACTGATAAAACTAAGACAAAACGATAAAATTAGCTTCCTTACATTGGCAAAATTGAATTTCTATTAATTTGATGAGTTTTGCCAACGCTAGGGAATACAGACTTTTGAAATAATTACCAGTATTTTCTCATTGTAGAGTAATACAAGTGATAAGTTGAAGATGCGACTTTCCAAAATTTCCAAATACCAAATGACATTATAATAATTAATTTGCTCATTTTCACCAAGAAATTTCAATAGTTCATCATTTTTACATTGGCATTTGCCATAAATTGCCACAATATTGTCCAAAATTTGCTTCAATTGTTTATCTAAATCAGCCAGGAATTGATCGATTTGTTCGGTTTCTTGTTTGGTAGTTTCATACAATTCGTCCAAATTTTTGATCTTTTGCTCCTCTTGGGCATTGCGTGTATTGTGCATAATCATCAATTCTTCATTTCTTTTATATAAATTGGTTAAATTAATATTAATACGTTCCATTTCATCATTTAAATTGTTGATGTAATTGAAGCGCATGAAATTATTGTTATCTTTTTTCATGAATTGCAAGGCAATTTGATCAACATCGGTTTCACCGGTGAAATCCTGAAAATTTTCAGTTTAGACTTACCAAAAAGCTTACAAAAAGCTCCCTAGCTCTGTAGAAATATTGGAAAAATTGCTGCCAAACAATAGGGCCCTTTATAATTCGCTTTGAATTCCAGTAGTCAAAAATTCTACCAAGCTCAAGGGAACTGAGTAAATCCCACCTAGTTCGGTGAAAACGTGAGAAACATTTCTGGCAAGCTTTGGATCGGTTTATAATGCATTTTCGAATTCCAAATGTTCGGTCAAAAATTTTGAGGGAGTGAAGAAAAACTCACCTGGTTCGGTAAAAACAGTGGCAAAATTTCTGTTAAACACTAGATTACTTTATAGAACAACCAAACGTTTAATAGGTTCGGTAAAAATTTTTGCCAGGCTTAAGGGAGCGGAGAAAAACTCACCTAGTTCGATAAAAACAATGGCAAAATTACTGTTAAACACTGGATTGCTTTATAGAACAACTGAAAGTTTAAAAAGTTTAGTCAAAAATTTTGCTAAACTTGAGGGAGTGAAGAAAAACCCACCTAGTTCGATAAAAACAGTGGAAAAATTTCAACCAAACATCGGATCGGTTTATAAATCATTATAGAACTCAATAGGTGTTGTCAAAAATTTAGCCTGGCACAAAAGAGCAGAGAAAAACCCACCTAGTTCGGTAAAAACAGTGCCAAAATTACTGTTAAACACTAGACTGCTTTATACAACAACTGAAAGTTTAATAGGTTCAATCAAAAAATTTGTGAAGCTTGAGCGAGCGAAGAAAACCCACCTAGTTCGATAAAAACCTTGGAAAAAGTTCTGCCAAACATCGGGTCAATTTACAAATCGTTGTAGAATTCAACAAGTATTGTCAAAAATTTATCCAAACTCAAGAAAACCGAGAAAACCCGACCTAGTTCGGTAAAAACAGTGGCAAAACTTCTGCCAAATACCTAATCGGTTTATAAATCATTGTAGAGTTCCATAGGTGTCGTCAAAAATTTTGCCAAGCTCTTGGACGACGAAAAAAACCCACCTAGTTCGGTCAAAACAGTGGAAAAACTTCTGCCAAATACCTGATCGGTTTATAAATCATTGTAGAGTTCCATAGGTGTTGTCAAAAATTTTGCCAAGCTCTTAGACGACGAAAAAAACCCACCTAGTTCGGTCAAAACAATAATAAAATTTCTGCCAAACCCTAGGGAGCTTAATAAAACACCGAAACAACCTTACCCAAATATCGTTCTGCATACGCCTATAAATGGCCAATTGTTTCTCACAATCCGCCCGCCATTGTATATGTTTCATCAACTCTTTCGCCTCCAAATCGCGCAACATACGTTTCTGATTCTTAATCAACAAGAACAATTCCAACTTCTTCTCGTGATCATTCTTCCTCTGATAATTGCACATAATATCCGTATGCATCAACAGATCTTTATGGGCCTTCGTGCGCAAAGTGGCCAATTTCCGGCACCATTCCTCCCGTTGATCGCACGCTATCGTCGCCTGTTCGATGATATCCAACATGAATTTCTTACCCATTGCCAATTTATTGATCAATTTCATCCAGATCTTCATGAAATCGCGCCGCTCCAACAACAAATGGTCGATTAATTCGCGCAATTTACGATTCTCATTGCAGAAAATACCGAATTTCTTCACCTCAATTTGCAGTTGATTTTCGGCATATTTTAACGCCTTCGTGTCGGTCAATAAACGTTCGTCTAATTGCCGATCCGATACGTTTTCGTTCTCCAAACGATGCACGCTAGCAATCAGAATCTTGATCTGAGCATCGATTTCCTTCAATTGGATCTTCATTTTATCGATTCGACATTGGTAAGTGTCGTGCACCGATAGTTGGTGGTGTAAATCGTCGATATTGCGCCGATCTAGCCGTTTCTTCTCCAAAGTTGTGGCCACTTTTAGATCGGTAACGATATTGTTGTGTTCATTGCGGAACACATTCAAGACACGTTTCTGCCTTAGAATGGTCTTATCTTTGCCTTGGACATACTGAGTACGGTCACGTTCTAACAGTATACACTGGAATTTTATTAAATGTTAGTTGTTTAATCGTTTTGATTGTAACTTAATTGACTTGTCGCCGGAAACGGTCGCAGTCCTTCTCCGCTTGGACGGCAAGTTGGAATTTCTCCTCCTCGGTCAACTCGGCTTTAGCTCGTTTGAAAACCATTTTTCCGTCTCTCTCGCTCGGTTTTCGTCTCGATTAATTTCAGTTGGTTTTGTCAAAAGTTTGATCGATAGTTACAGTTGTTATGTCGGTGAATTTTTGACATTTGTCCGTTTTTGGTGTCGTTTTTTTGCCTGATATTCGAGTGAAAATGGCCCGACAAGAAAATCTGATTTTACAGAGGGAATTCGCGAAAATTCCACCATACAAAGGTGTGGCCGATTACCGTTTTTCATTGAACGAAACGAAAAAAACCTAGTAAATATTTTCATTGCTATTTTTCTGTAGTATTTGCGTTCAATTACAACAAAGTAGGCTGTCTTAAAACAAAAGTCATAGCTTACTATGGTTTACAATTTGATTTCTAACGAAATTACAGCCTACTGTGTTTTTTTTATAACACTCACATGTCCTTTTTGGGTAAAGTTTAAAAAATTACAACAAAGTAGGTTGTTTTAAAACAAGGTAGTAAAGTCACAGCCTACTATGAGCTAAAATTTAATTTCTAATTGGATTACCGCCTACTCTGTCTAATTTTTATTGATTTTTTTTTAGTAACAAATAAACATAGATAGCCATGGATTTGATATTAACAAAGTAGGCTGTTTTGAAATAAAATAGTTGACTGTGGTTTAAAAATTGATTTTTCACTAATTACAGCCTACTGTGTGTTTTTTATAACACTCACATGTCCTTTTTTGGGTAAAGTTTAAAAAATGATAACAGAGTAGGCTGTTTTAAAACAAGGTAGTAAAGTCACAGCCTACTATGAATTAAAATTTAATTTCTAATTGGATTACCGCCTACTCTGTCTAATTTTTATTGATTTATTTAGTAACAAATAAACATAGATAGCCATGGATTTGATATTAACAAAGTAGGCTGTTTTAAAACAAAATAGTTGACTGTGGTTTAAAAATTGATTTTTGTCTAGATTACCGCCTACTATGTTTCTCTTAAATATACGTCTCAAAGTTGGCTATGGTTTCACGAAAATGTCATTTTTTTGTGGAAATTCAAAAAATTATGAAAAAAGTAGGCTATTTTGAAACAAAACAAATTTCATAGTTTACTGGGATTTAAAATTTAATGTCTAACTATATTATCGCCTACTATGTTTTGTTTTCTGTAATGTTCATCATAGTTGGCTATGGATTTGGAGAAAATCCAGTATTTAGAAAATTCAAAAATTACAACAAAGCAGGCTGTTTTAAAACAAAAAAAATCGATAGTCATAGCTTACTATGGTTTACAATTTGATTTTTAAACGAAATTACAGCCTACTGTGTTTTTTTATAACATTCACATCAAAAACTATAAAAATTTTAACAAAGTCGGCTGTATTTGAACAAAATTTAAACAAAATATCATAGCCTACTATAGGTTAAAATTTATTATTTGTTGTTTTTCTATATCGCAAATATCTCAAAGTTGGCTATGGTTTTGAAGAAAATATACTTTTTTGGAAAGTTTAGAAAATTCTAGTAGGCTATTTTAAAACAAAGTAGCAATTTCACAGCCTACTATGATTAAAAATTTAGTTTCTAATTGGATTACCGTCTACTTTATTGATTTTTTTAGTAACAAATAAATATAGATAGCCATGGATTTGGTAGTTTAAATCAAGGCCTGCTAGATTTTTTAGCGCTTTGCTTTGGGTCTGCCCATTTGACCTAAGTAGAAAATCTAGCAGGCCTTGGTTTAAATATCGACAAAAATTCTAACCAAGTAGGCTGTTTTAAGACAAAATAATAAACAATATCATAGGTGACTGTGATTTATAAATTGAGTTTGGACTAAATTACCGCCTACTATGTTTTCTCAAATAGATACACATTAAAGTTGGCTGTGGTTTTGAAAAAAATGTTTTTTTGAAAATTCAGAAAATTATAAAGTAGGCTATTTTGGAACAAAACAATAAATGTCATAGTTTTAAAATTTAAAACTGAATTATCGCCTACTATGTTTTTTCTTCTTCATAGTTGGCTATGTTGAAGAAAATTCACAGTAATCTACGTTTTAGTATTTAGAAAACTAGAGAATTATAACAAAGTAGGCTGTTTTAAAACAAAATAACAACGCCAGAGTCTGCTGTGATTTAAAATATAATTTCTAATAGGATTACCGCCTACTATGTTTTTTCTATAATTGGCCATGGATTCAAATAAAATCCCTAAGTTTCGGAATATTTACAAAATTAAAACAAAGTAGGCTGTTTTCGAACAAAATAACAAAATGTTATAGTCTACTATGATTCAAAATTTAACTTTCAACAAACAGGAAGAGTTGGCTATGGATTTGAACAAAATCTAAAACAACTTTATTGTTTATAAAATTATAATAAAGTAGGCTAGATTTAAACAAAAATTAAACAAAATAATTTCATAGTCTACTGTGGTTTAAAATTCAACTTTTACCAAATTAGATTTTTAAACAAATATTAAACAAAGTTGGCCATGGATTTTAAGGAAATCTACAATTTTTCCATTATTTATAAAACTGTATCAAAGTGGGCTGTATTTAAAGAAAATTCAAACAAAATAATGTCATAATCTACTCTGATTTACAATTTAATATTTAACTAAATCAACGCCTACTATATCTCGAATTTTACTAATTAAAAAAAATTACAACAAAGTAGGTTGTATTTAAACAAAATCATAGTCTACTATGATTACAAATTCATTTTGTAACAAACTAAATTACGGCCTACTATGTTTTATTATTTCAATTTTTTTATAACAATTATACCAATATTCACGTCAGAGTTGGCCATGCATTTGTGTACGTAGTATCGTAGATTGGTTCATACCTGAATTCATGGCCAACTGGAATGCTGAGCCGCCCCTGGTGGATTCGACACAAATTTTCTTTTTTTCTTTTTTTTTTGGAATAGTCCACCATACGATTGGGATAAGCCGAAGAATCACGTCAATCAAGAATTGATTGAGGCCGAACGTGATTTAGATAATGTCGAACAACAATTATTGGATAAACGTGAAAATCTGGGAAAATTCCGTGAAAAACTCGAACAACAATGGCAAGAATTGGAAACGAATCAGACGAATTTGAAGATGAATTTTAAAAAATTCAATAAATTCATTCGAATTAATGTGGAGAAACGTAATCGGGCTGAATTGACATTGAAAGATGCCAAAGAGACTTATCAGGAGATTGATAAGAAAATGATTGATTTATGTGAACAATATGAATATTTGGAAAATATCAAATTGGAAATGGATAAGAAAATTGAAGAGAATCAAATCTATGAGGTAAAACACTAAAATTTTATTTATTACAAAATCGACTGTATTACGAGTAGGGAAAGCAGTATCAGTGCAAATTCATTGTATTACAAGCACAGAAAGTAGAATTAATCTGAATTACGCGTAGGGAAAGTAGTACGCTTCCGAATTCGATTGTGTTACGTGTAAGGAAAATAAGACTGCAATACGAGTAGGAAAAGTAGTAATACTAGTGCTAGTTCGTTTAGCACTGTAAAGAAAGTAGTCACTCCCAATTCGACTACAATACAAGTAGGAAAAGTGAAATTAATCCAAATTCAACTGCGTTACGAGTAGGAAAAACACGGTTCTATTATAAAATTTTGAAATGAAATTTTAGAAATTTCTCGATTTTTCTAAAATATTAGCCCAAATTCGACTGTATTACGAGTAGGGAAAATGGTATTAGTGTAAATTCAATAGTCTTAAAAATATAGTCCAAAATCAATTTCAATACAAGTAGGGAAAGTCAAATTGCTCTAAATTCGACTGTATTACGAGTAAGGAAAGTAGAGTTAAGTTACTTGACTAATCTTTTAAGTTGGTACTGCCAATTGTACTACCAGAAAGTATCGCTTTATTTCTCTTTTGCTAACAAGTTAGTAACTTTTGAAATATCACGTTGGACAACCTTCTGAAATGTCACTTTACTTTTATTTAACACAAAACGCGAATTTTTATTAGCCTAACGAGTAGAGAAAGCAGTATTAATCCAAACTCGACTGTATCGCGAGTAGGAAAAGAAGTGTTAGTCCGAATTCAATTGTATTACGAGTAGGGAAAGTAGTATTAGAGTAAATTCGACTGTACGACAGGTGCAGAAAGCAATATTAGTCTAAATTCGACTGTATTACGAGTAGGGAAAGTAGTATCAGTACGAATTCAACTCCATTACAAGTAGGGACGAATAGTATTGGTTCAAATTCGACTAAATGACGAGTTAGGAAAGTAGTTTTAGCTTAAATTCGACTGTATTACGAGTGGCAAAAGAAATATTAGATCAGAGTCGACTGTATCACGAGTAGAGAAAGTAATAATTAGTGAAAATTCGACAGCATTAAGAGAAGGTAAAACAGTATTAGTTCGAATTCGACTGCACTACAAGTAGGAAAAAAGTTATTAGTAAAAATTCGACTGTATCACGAGTAAGGAAGGTAGTATAAGTACGAATTCAACTCCATTAGAAGTCGGGACGAATAGTACTGGACGACTTAGGAAAGTAGTTTTACCTTACAATTAGATTCGACTGTATTACGAGTGGCAAAAGCAATATTAAGTCAGATTCGACTGTATTACGAGTGGAGAAAGTAAGAAATAGTGAGAATTCGATTCTTTCAAGAGTAGAGGAAGCAGTATTTGTTCGAATTCGATTGTATCACGAGTAGGGAAAGGGAACTGAGAAGGGAAATTCAACTGTATTAGGGGTCGGAAAAATAATTTTAGCCTATATTCGACTATATGATGAATGGGAAAAGCAATATTAGTCCAGATTCGAATGTAATACGAGTAGGAAAAGTGTTATTAGTAAAAATTCGACTGTATCACGAGTAAGGAAGGTAGTATAAGTACGAATTCAACTCTATTACAAATAGGGACCAATAGTATTGGACGACTTAGGAAGGTAATTTTAGCTTACAATTAGATTCGACTGTATTGCGAGTGGCAAAAGCAATATTAGTTCAGATTCGACTACATCACGAGTAGAGAAAGTAAGAAATAGTGAGTATTCGATTCTTTCAAGAGTAGAGAAAGAAGTATTTGTTCGAATTCGATTGTATCACGAGTGGGGAAAATAATTTTAGTCTAGATTCGACTGATAAAAGCAATATTACTCCAAATTCAATTGTACTACGAGTAGGAAAAGTATTATTAGTAGAAATTCGACAATATTACGAGTAAGAAAAGCAGTATTAGTTCAAATTCGACTGTATCACGTGTGGGGAAAGTACTTTGTATATTAGTTCAGATTTGGCCTTATCACACGAGTAAAGAAAACAATATTATTTCTAATTGGACTGTGGTACGAGCAGGGAAAGTACTATTAGCCCGAATCCGACTGTAGTACAAGTAGGGAAAGAAATATTAACCCAGATTCGACTGTATTACGAGTAGAGAAAGCAGTATTAATTCGACTGTATAGCAAGCAGAGAAAGTAGGAGTCACTCAGATTCGACTGTATGATCAGTCGGGAAAGTTTAATTAGCACAAATTCGATTGTATGACGAGTAGGAACAGTAGGATTATTTCGAAATCGGCTATTTAAGTGTAAATTCGACAATTTTCAAAGTAGGAAAAGTAGTATTACTCTAGATTACACTGTATTGCAAGTTGGGAAAGTATGATTATTCCAGATTCGACTGTATTACGAGTAGGGAAAGCAGTATTAGCGCGAATTCGATTATATTATAAGCAGAAAAGGTAACTTTAGCCAAAATTCAACTGCATTACGAGTAGGGAAAGCAGTATTACTCCAAATTACATTGTATTACAAGTGGGGAAAGGACCATTAATCCAGACTCCGCTGTATTACGAGTGAGGAAAACACAAATTCGATTAAATTACTAACAAAAGTGGTTATATTAGCCAATTTCAACTGTATTACGAGTAGAGAAAGCAGTATTACTCCAAATTACATTGTATTACAAGTAGGGAAAGGACCATTAATCCAGACTCCACTGTATTACGAGTAGGGAAAACACGAATTCGATTAAATTACAAACAAAAGTGGTTATATTAGCCAATTTCAACTGTATTACGAGTAGAGAAAGCAGTATTACTCCAAATTACATTGTATTACAAGTAGGGAAAGGACCATTAATCCAGACTCCACTGTATTACGAGTAGGGAAAACACGAATTCGATTAAATTACAAACAAAAGTGGTTATATAAGCCAATTTCAACTGTATTACGAGTAGGGAAAGCAGTATTACTCCAAATTACACTGTATTACAAGTAGGGAAAGTAGTATTAGTGCGAATTCGACTCTATTACAAACATTAGCCAGAATTCAACTGCATTACGAGTAGGACAAGTAATATTACCCCAAATTCGACTGTATAACGAGTAGGGAAAGCTATAATTTGACATTTTTCAGACTTATTTGAACAAAGTCATCCCATTAATGCCGGGCATTCGCAATTTCAACCAACTAATCAACCGTTATGAAGCCCTACTTGAAGCCCGACAATTTCTGATAAGCCGTCAAGAGACCAATTTACGTTTATTGGAAGAAAACAAGAAGAATGTCGTGAGTATTTGATTGGTTAATTTTTGCATTAAAATTAATCCAAAAATTTCAGGCTAGAATCATCGAAGAGAACAATACAAAACTTGTCGGCTTATCAACACAAGTCGCCCATTTACAAAGCGACCATCAATACGCCTATCAACAGGCAATAATGTGGACAAGAATTGTTGATAAGATAACAGCTGAAATTTTCAATCGTTGTCGTATACGGGATCAAATCGAATTAGGCATTTATAATTTATATTTATTTATGTGTAAACGTAAACAAATCCAACCGGAATATCGTAATGATCAATTTGAGAAACAATTGAATTTTATCAAAAAAACATTAGAAGAAACCCGAGAGATATCGGAAATTTTAACGGAAACACATCGTAAAAGGCGCGCAAGACGCGCTTCAGTATTAGTAGGCGCTGCACGATAATTTTGAACGTAAGTCGTAGCTTTATTCAAACACCAACAATAATGACATTTATGTGTTAATCTAGTAGCCGGATTATGTCAAAAAGACAAACTATAAATAAAATTGAGCAAGCGTCAAAACGCTACAGTAACGTAAACGTAATCGTAAATTTATGTATTAATCTAGTAGTCGAATTATGTCAAAAAACATGGCCAACTATAGGCTAAAATTGCGCAAGCCTACTAGATTACAAATGTCAAAACGCTATCGTAACGTAAACGTAATCGTAAATTTATGTATTAATCTAGTAGTCGAAGTATGTCAAAAAACATGGCCAACTATACGGTGAAATTGCGCAAGCCTACTAGATTACGAATATCAAAACGCTACCGTAACGTTAACGTAATCGTAAATTTATGTATT
>JACDRQ010000788.1:0-19662 GCA_013841215.1 Hycleus cichorii
AACTGTTGGTTTTCGGTCTTTTGCAACGATAAAAGTGACATCTATTGATTTTTCCATTGAACTACAATCATGAAACGACATATCCAAGATGTCTGCCACCATTAGTGGACAAGTTTTTTGACCAGATGCGCACTCTAGATAACTCATTGTATATACCTCATTGATTTTTAAAACTTCATAACCTCAAAGTATTGGTTAATTGAAGCGCTGAAATTTAAAAATAGTGCTAAATGTAGCTATGTTGCGAAAGTTTTATCAAAAAGTGTCGATGATATAAGAATTTGACAGTGAATACAACGATATTGCTTATCTTGCTTTGAATGAATATATCATAGATAATAATAAGAAGCTGACCTTCGCGCACGAAATAATAGGCTACTGCGAGCTTAGATAATGTTGTACGCTGTGTATTTCCTGTATAAATAAATTTGATGTTACATCATAAAATACTAGATGTCGTCATATTTTTCAGAATTTGTTTTCATTATAAATGTGTACCTATACAGGGAATAATTCAAAAAATTATTGATAGGATTGTAGGATAATTGCCATAACTCCTTCGAAAGTTGTTTATCTACCTCGTGAAATGACTTGGAATGATTCAAGAACACATCTAACGTTAATTCTTCGTTTTTTTTCCGGGAGAAATGCCAAGGTTTCACTCTTTTTCGCTTGAAATTATCAAACGAAGGTTTGATTTTGATTTCGTCCAATTTATTGTATACACTGTTCATTATTTTCCGATTGTTATTTTCCCATCAGACACCGCTCACCGCTGTCTGAACTTGATATTCATTTGCAATAACGACTGTAGGTACTGATGTATGCTATTTGTATGAACATATCAAATTTTCTTACTTCTCATTCATATAAAATGTTATAGTTACATTCAATATGAATTTGTAAGCTGTCAAAACTTGAAATTGCATTTTCTAGTATTATTTCGAAAAGGCAAAATCAATCAATTTACTTAAAAATAAGAAAAATTTAAACCTGCCTATTATAGAATCTCCATTTTGAGACGTTTTACAATTACAATCAATTGTTGAATTTTAGATTGTTAACGTAGCTGTAAAATAGGCAGTGGAGTTATTCATTATAATTCTTCTTTTCATAAAGAAACGAACAAGTATAAATATTGAAATATCGACGTATTTTGAATAATCAAAGCAAAAACATTGTTGTAAATTATTTATAACGGAAAATATGCGAATATTTCAGACAAAAAAAGTTAATGTACCGAACGCTTGTAAAGGAGTAAAAAGTTAAATTTTAAGTGCCAAAAAATATCATCAATCATATGATTGTGAATATCTGTGATACAAATAAATCGAAGAACTCCATAATAATTCAATTTATTTGGCAGATTTTTTGTGGATTCGCTCAATTTTATAAATAGAATGTCGGTATCGAACAAAAATAGTATACAGAATTTTTAATAATTTATTTTATTCCTATAATAACTAGTGGTAAGAATTTTAGGCAGTAGCAACTCCCACATTTCCTAAATGTCAACAATTTTATTTTAATCGAGAATGAAATGAAGATACATCGGGTGAAAACTCATATAACAAGTCGCTTCTAATTGCGACAGGACGTCCCTTTGGGCTCGTATAATAAACAGAGACTAAACTTGTTTTATATACATAACTTTTTTGATGTGATATAAAATAATTTTTCTATATTAAATGAACAAATTCCTAGTTTTTTTTTCAGGGGGATTATCGTGAAAGAGGGTAGATTTCATTACCAATTATTTCCACATGATAATTGAAATAATATTAACAAAAGGAAACTTTATTCATTGCATTAGTGTAAAGTTATTTAATCTGAAAATATTCAATTTTATTATGTATGCATGAGATAATTTAAATTCAGTTGCAGATTTTTCAATTACTTTGATAGAAATTTTTATGTAAAAAGAAACCAAGCGCTAATAAGCCATGATTTCTTGTTGTTTGTTTCTCGTTATTATAATGATGGAGAAGATTTGTTTCGACAACTGTGAACTTATTGTTCCCGTTTTATGCAACTAATTAAAGAAGTTTGTTGTGAACTTCATACAATTTCAAGTCCATTAAAGTTTGACTTTAAAATTTCAAACAAAATTATAGTAATTGTTTGTTAAAGAACAATGTAATTAAATATTTTTGCCCCAAGGGCGGCAATCATCAATCATGATTTATATCGAAATATATTTTTATCTAAATGGGGTGAATCCAAATCGTCTTATACACGATACTACGATTCTCGATAACAAAATCTGAACTAATTTACAATAAATACTGGTGAAAGTTTTCAGATGATGGGAGATTAGTATACAGGAACTTGTAGTGTTTGTAGTTTTGTACAGGATTTAGATCTAAGCCACTTTATTACAATTTACTCTATCTATATATTTAACATCATTATAAACTTGGATATAACAAAGTGAATTCCTGTTGCGGTGTCGTTTGGCGAAGTAAAACTTTGATTTCGTAGGTTTGTTAAATACTCAAAATAACGACACTCTAGTCGAGATATTCTTCAAAGTTTCTCCTTATCAAAGAGCCATACATTTATTTAATGTCCAATAGAACTATTTGGTTTGAAACAATCGATTGTAATTGTTCTAAGAAAATTCAATTATTCGAAAGTGTAATATCTAGTCGGAATCAAATTGTTGAAACTTCTATGGAACTTTTACTTAAACTACTAACAATTTAGTAGTGATGGTAATGTCTATCGAATTTAAATTGGGATCATAAACGGTTTTACAAATTTTTTTCTTTTCGTACAGAGACGATAGTTGTGTAAGACTTTAGTTGAAAAATAATGGCAACTATTCGCCTTACAGAATAGTCGACTGATTAGATGTAATGATGATGTAGTTGAAAACGAATTGAATGTCATTCATTTGTTTTTTATGATCGTAAAATCAAATATCGACAAAACCAGGCAATTTTGTATACAAATTTGGAATTTAATTATAAATATTGCGGTAATACAACTAAATATGAACTCTATTAAAATTCATTCAAAGTTCAATATTTATTTCTGTGTTGTTTAATTTAGTTTGCAACTTTATAGTAAATAATGCCAACAAATTTTGTTATATTTTATTAAATGAATACTACACCTCCACTCTGGTTAATAAAACAATATTCAGAATTTAGTGGCGTTAAAATAGTTTTAATGAGCTGCAACAAATAGTAGGTAATTAATAATTTGCACGCCTAATAAAATTATAAAATGATTTACCTTCTAAGATTACCTTCATTTAGAAGTTACACATGTATGTATATTTACCCGGCGCTTCCACCAATTTTGAACGGTATTTACAATAAAAGGTATTGTTCAATTAAATTCTACGAAACAATGATTAAATACGAATGACAATAGTTAATTTTATGTATTTAAATTGTTTGTAAACTTTTTCCATCCTACAATTAGATTCACAATCTACCTTCTATCAAACTTTTTTAACTCCAAGCTTTATCGCATTTCTTCCACTCTTAGTAATTGGATTTGTTGTGAATTGTTCCATTGCGTGTTGTATAGAATTATACAAACCACTTTTATCGATGTAGATAGTCTCGGGTGAATAAATTAAAATTGTAACTCCATTCTCTGTTTGTTATTTATTAGGGTTTAGATATTAATTTATAATTTCAGTCGATAATTTATATATATTGAAATTTAAATAAAGGTAAACATATTTGTAACAAATTATGTCTGCCCACAGTCTGGATTTGGATCAAATTTCATCACTTATTATTTTAGTAATTTGCTTGTTTACTTGTTATCCAGATTTTGTTGTCAAACAAACGTTTTGAAAATAAAGTTTTTATTGTTCCCGATTGTAGTGCGAACGCTTTTTAATCAGTCCATAGACGGCCAGTTACTAAATTAGTTGCTACTCGACTAAATTACTAGCCCAGTTCAAACAATTATATTGAATAATAGTCGATTGTTTCAAACGAAATAACAATCGACCTTTTATAAATGACATAGATCTAGAAATAACGCAAAGATTACATCTGTCATCAATAAGCTTCTTAACGTACACGTATATTGTTCGGTTGAATTATTAAGTTTTGAGATCCATGTCAGGACTTTGATATAAACTAAATAATTAGAATTGTAAGTGTAAGTCTCAGGAGTTTGTATGAAAAATGCGTTTGTCCTTGGTGATATCATTACGAACAGTACAGCTTTGAAAAGAGCATTTCAAGACGCACAGTTTGCGGTGAATTTTATGGCAATTATTAATTTCTCAAGGAATTTTAAGTTTTGATCGTAATTTGTAATTGACGAAGTTGTTAATTTAAAATAAAAGATACGTTCTCAATGATACATACAAGCTGTATATTGTATTACGAATTTTAATATAAAAATCAATACTGTTAAAATTAGGTTTTAATAACAATACTATTGTATTTGTGAAATTAAAATGCTGACCTCAAAATCCACATAGTTTAATGATTAACAATAATTTTAAGATTCAATACAATCGGTTGAGCAATTAAAACAGAAAATACACATGAATAAAATTAGATGAAAACCAAATTCTATCTATTCCGTTTTGTGTTGATTTAACAATAATTATGTTGTCTATCCTATTTACGTCAATTACAGCCACTAGTCCTAGGATATAGAATTGTATCACACTAAATACTGTTTCAACCGTAAACATAATTAAAATGTAATTATACTTGATGTTAAATTGATAATTTAACATTTTATAATTATAACTTCGACATATGTATATGATGATAGAAAAAGTCAATAATTCATCTTTTATCTATACGATTCCTGGTCTCAATCATCGAAATTGAAACTGCTCGTATTGTAGCAAAATTTCATTCGATCTAATTAGGTACCTTTCTTTTCGTTAACTTTCTAAGTGGGAAGTCTTGAGAAATAAATCTGTTTTCCATCTACTCTGTCTGTTTCACTTATTCACCTGAAAAGAAAATTATAAAGTATCTTTATCGTATTGATACCAGATACTCCAATAAAAAATATTTCCAAGCTACTAAAGTCTGAATAAAATCCTTCATAATTGATTTCGCAAGGACATCAATATTTCCGATCTTTTTCGAGTAAAGTAAATTGTAAGGTTTATCACTGCATAAAAATATACCAAAATTCCGTATGAATTTCTAATTGGAATAACACTGAAACAATATTTACGACAATTTGTCGAATTGTTCTACATGACATATCACATCAATTTGATTGTAAATGGTGTCGAGATACATAAGTGTTATATAGGTATGTTTTGTTATATTACAGCATAAATTGTGAGACTTCCAAACATGGACTAATATGAATAATTGTTTGTTGCCTGTTGAGCGATCAGTTACACTCGGGTTACCCTTAATGATATGGTAGGTATTGTTGGATTTTCAATTAGCCTAATCTGTAAACACGTTGCATACTAGAAATCGACAGTCTAATAGTTTATTTTATAAATTTTAACAGACATAGGGGATGATCTGTTGTTGAAAACGTGCCTTCATTTGTACGTTAACTGACTGTTGAATATTGTTGAAAGTAAGAAAATATTCGAGTTCTTTAAAACCTCAAATCTTTAATGTTGTTTTCTAGGCACACAAACTATAAAGAAATTTATTACAATATAAAAGTTGTTTTCCAACAGTATTTATTCCGGATTCTTTCCCTATTATAAATTGTCACGAATCTGAAAACTTCTGAATCTTTATTGACTAAACTTGCAATAACTTCACTTGAAAACTTCAATCGCGATAAATCGTTCAGTTTTCTTTCTGGTAAATCTTTTGGACATATCAATCTTTATTTGCACATGCTAGCTAGTTTTAAATTCATTTAATTAAATCAAAGAAATAGAAATTCACGCTATTTATTCGATGATGCTTTGATATTTATATTTATCAAACTATCAAATGTTCTCTCGTAGGAATCGTCCAGTTTGTAGAGGATGATACTGTAAATTTACTGTTCAGGATCATAGCACTGGATCGCTGATATTTTCAGGAAAATGGCGAAAAGTATGCCTATTGAGACTTCTTTATTATTATCTGATAAGAACCATCCTTTGGGAAATTCAAACATTCTGAAAGTTGCAAATGGGAATAACTGGATTTAACTTTACTTTTATTCCAAAATGAAACGTTTTCATTGAAATAAATTGAATTATAAATAAATTACGAAATTTTATGTATAGAGTAGCCAGATAATATACTGATACTGATATTGTTGAAATTGTTGATAGTCTAACTGAAATCTTGGTTTTCATTATGTATATTGTACGATCGAATAATCATCAATTTAAATCTTCGAAATACTACCAATTTTTCACTTGTATATGCATAGAGTGCGTTACAATTATGTTATTTTGGGCTTATAATATTCTAGTTTGGGATTAAATCTGAGTTGCCACTTTTTAAACGAACACTTTAGAAAGAACCCCATTTAAAATTCTGCTTGTTACCCAGTTAAATACCTCACAAAATTCGTTTATTTGAATAATAATAAAAGCGACGCGAATAAATCGAATTTGCGTTGTAGATAACTAATTTTTTACCTTAGTGGTGAACAATTTCAATAGGCAATTCAAAAAGTTTGCCAACAATGAGTGCAAGAAGAGAGATTTGATAATAAACTTTTTTCCAATATAGTTAAACAATTTTAATTTCTAAAATCTTCGATATAAAAAGCGACCCAATTTTAGAGACAATTTTAGTAATTATTGACACAACAGATATGTTTTTGTATTAAGTTCTACCTTCAAAATGTTAAAATGATGAAATGGATCTGCTGTCGGTATACTGTTGATTTGTATATTTATTTTATAAACTTGTCGAATGTAAATTAATCCTCTATTAAATTGTTCCTCATTAGAATTATCATAACTGCTATACAGTTCAAATATTGTTTCTAAATTGCTAATACTCGGTATTGAAATATAGGTAAACACTAAATCTATACATAAATTAACCTTTCAACTTCACCAAAATTCATATTCAAATCAACGAACAGAGTTTTGTTTATTTTGAAACCTGAACGATCTGTCTTGATTGTTCCAACAAATATTTGTCGATGATTAATTGAGGTTCTTTCTAATTTAAATTTCTTGAATTTAGACACCGATAATCGATAATTTTTCCCATGTTTCTAAGATTGCAGGAGGAAATTGTTTTAACAGAACACTAAATTCTACCGTAAGATTTCCTTTATAATTTCTATGTGATAACCATTTTTTCTTCCTTTATACCATGGGTGCTGTCTAGTTTTGATTGCATTTCGAAATTTGATTTCCGATCGAGCTTTCAGGATTAAATCTAATTTACATATCCTCCTCATACTTTCGTACTGTCACCAGCAAACTTGATGTCTGTAATGGTAGATAACATTCTCACTCAACATAATTAACTTTCATCAATAAAGGTCCGTCTATTATGAGGCAATTAATGCACAGATATTTAGTAATAGAGCGTTAAATCAATCGAATCAGTTAAATTAGATCGAACAATTTTTAGAAATTTGGGCGGAATTTAAAAAAATGTCTTTTGAATACAATGCCAGATAGAAAATCGAGAAATATATCCAAACAAATATGAAAATATTGTTACAAATACGCATCCTTTAGTTATTATTGCTGAAAGCAATAGCGTTACAGGTGATACTTGTTCCAAAATATGTAAGAATTAAGTGAGAATGTTGTGACTGAAATGCACAAGCGAAAAGCAAATCGATAAGTGTAGGTACCTATTTAGTGTCAACAGTGATAAATGCCACATAGTGAAGCTCCAGTTTTTAGTTCAAGGTAGTTGTTATAACAGAGTTGTCTTCAAGATTCCCAATATTTGAAGATCGATGCATTTCTAGTTTTGCCTGAATTTTAAAAATCATTTCGTACGATAAGGAATAAGTGATCGCTAGATAAACAAGTTAGTTCGCTAACAATTTTAAAGGGAATTAGTTTAAAAATTAAACAAATCGTCGCAAAAATATAAATTTCCATCTACACGTCCCAATAGTCATTAGTATCATCATTTAAAAGAATAACTTTGTTTTTGACAAATAAATAAAATTTCACGTGTGTTCATAGTATGTAAATGTGACGCAGTAGAGTATAAATTTCAATTTTCGCAATTTTCACGTTCAATGATCTCTGTATATTTAGTATTTTGAGTGGTGTACGGCAAATAATAAAAACGTACACGGACAACTCTAAATATAGAATAATTTCAAGCCGATATGAAGGAAAAAAATTGAGCAAAAAGAGACCGTAAATAACGTTTTAATCACTTGCAGATCTCTAATTTTGATACTTACATAATTCACGTTATTCATATTTTCAAATTCGAAAAAATACAAATAATTTGATGTTGATTCCTTAGAAAATCCGTAACATTTGTGAATTAATCTGTTTTATTACACACTTTATATTTTTATTGATTAAATTGTTTCTTCAATAAAAAAAAACAAATAAATCGACTTATTTTATGTTATTTTAACGTTCTATTCTAGGTCTAGTGTCAACTAAAACGTGAACACGTTAAGCTGGTAACAATAAAATTTAATTCCATGAGAAAAGCAAAAATGATTACTGATTCTATTCGGTTTTAAACCTCGACAATCAGTGCGAAAACATACACGACTTGGAGTAATAGCGATAAATAATGAAAGACACCTCTTATTTTATTTGGATTCCTCAACTATTAATTATATGAATTGATTGAGATTATTGTTCTAGAATTAGAGGGCAATTATAGGCAGATTTGAATAGATTACATCTGTATCAAATAAGGGAAAATCCCCTTCAATTCCAACTTGATCCGTATACAGTTGATTGCTATCAAAGTCTTTTAAATTCAACATGACGAACATTTAACGAAAATAATAGTTTTGAAAAGATCAAAGAGTACAGTTCGGGGACTCTTTGATGCTAGACGATACGTTGATAAGTTACTTGTTTCGTATACAACATCCATAAATTCTTTCATCATCGTATTTTAGAAAATTAAAATATTATATGAATATGTATGGTATATGATGTAGATAATATAACAAGCTTTAAACGATATCAATTAGTATTTTAAACAGCGCAAGATCACGTGAAACTGCATTTAATTCCATGAGCGTGTCCTGCAGGTGAGGCCAGAAAGCGTGGATTAGTCAACTTGTATGGATGTGGCTAATCTATTTTTCACATAAATCCAGTTCTTTTTTGCTCCCTCTAAAAGCTACAGATATATTTTTGACACCCATCAGGATGACATCCAATTTAAAAATAAGATAAATTGATCTGTTTTCGCATGGTAAACGACTATTTATTCTACCTGTAAATATTATAAATTACTTTCATAAAGTTTTCTTTATCTTTCTCCTTAAATAATTCGACCAATTCTTTTTAATGCTACAAGAATTTTTATTTTTGCTACTGAAAATCAATGTTTGTTCTTGTAATAAAGTCGAATAAAGATATCAAAAGAAAAAGTTGAAATACAACTCTAAATTCCTCAAGGAAACTCGCCAATTGATGTTATACAAAATAAGCAATACTTCATTAAATGTTCATACGATAAGCAGTATAATTTTGCGTGCTGTAAGTTTGAGAAGCTTTATTTCAAGAATAATTGGGCGAAAGAATGTTGAAGTTCTCGAAGCTCGGATTTATAAAGTTTCAATTACCAATTGACATTTTAAACTCAACATACATTTACCCTCTATTAGTTTAAGTGTACGATCAACAAACAAAACACAAATCGTTACTTCAGGGTATTATCGAACCAAATAATTGGTAATAAACGAGAGCATTACCGTATTGGAATAAATCTAGGCTGTGATGAAATAAAAAATTGACCTACTAACTTATAAAATTTGCAATTTTCTATTACACTTTTACATTTTTTTATTTCTTCCATTATCAATTGTTATCGTTTTGAACATTAGGTATTTTCTTTAGCCTTGGTGAAGCTTGGAAATTGTGCGAAACTTGCAACAAATTAACCAAAATGGGTGGTTGTTTTTAAGCCTTGGAAAATCTACAAACAATACTTGTCTCATATGTGTATATTTAATTAAAAGTATCATATATTAGAGTTGTGTTGGATTTTATTTAAAGCGAAAGTGCCAAGTTGTTTGAACAGTGAAAATATTCCCCTTCGCTATAGTAAGGTTGAGAATATTGGAACGAGTTTTGTTCATTATTTTTCCAGCAGACATTTATCCATCTGTATCGTTTTTCGTTTATTTAAATACTCCATTTAGACATCAGGCATTCGTATCAACCGTTTATAAGCGTCTTTTTCGTCTACATAGAATTCCATTTAAGTTCGGTGAGCAAATATGAAAATATTACCAAGAAGGGTCAATGAAAAGATGAAAAGATATCTATATTCGAGACAAAATCTAGAGCCATTTGAATAATTGTGAAAATCTACAGGTGCTAGTGTCTTAAAACAACCATTCCTTCTTGTTATCGTTTGGTAGAGATACATTATCCGAAGATGAGCGTGCGCGAAATTCGGGCGCCTTCTGGAAACTGAACAGGACGACGGTGAGCGTCGTTAATGTGACGCCGACGTCATTACAAACACTTCAAACATTGCAGTTCTGGCGCGCGATACAGTTTCCACAATGATAAAATCATCAACTAACTTTTATTAATAAAGACACTTTATTTGTTGTAAATGTTTAGAATTGTGTGTACGAGCTCAACAGATTTCAAGTAAGTTTGTTGTTAATATTAGATTTTTTTTGTCTACTTTGTATTTAGAAAAAAATTTGCTATGTCCCTATAATAATGTCAAGTTCAAGTGAAATTTTGAAAGCTTCAGCAGCTTTCAGTTAGATTCCTTCTTCCTTCAATCCATTAAATATCAAATAAAAGTCAGTTCTCGACGACTGGAAAGATAAAAGACTCGAAAAAATAGAACAAAACCAGACAATCTTTCAATTTATTTACTTTTTAGTTTTTTGTATTATTGGGAATTGTTTTCTCATTGGAATGAACAATTCCGTTTTCTTCAATTTCTTTAATCTTGACTGAACGATATATTGTAATCCTCTTGACAGATGATTATGTTCAATCATGAAATTTTTTGATTAAACCCCTGATTCGATTCTAGAATTGAACAAAACAAAAAACTAAAGAAAACTCCTTAAGGCAACAGTGATTGTTATTTATTAGGTTGCGAATAAACAAATGGAATGGAAATTATTTAGTTAACAATTTTTATTCACAATATTCGAAAATTTTCAAGGAAACCAGTTGATACAACTCAAAACTTTCCCATAAGCGCTATTGTTGAACTTCGATATTGATTTCAATTTTAGCCGCTTCTATATTTCACATTTCGTACAAATGGCATTTATTAAAACGGCGAAAGTCGGATGATAATTAGATGCGATTTTATTATAGGACCTTCGGGAGTCTTATCGGAAAAAATAAAAGACGATGGAAGCGTAGTGATGGTTGACACTGATCTCCTTTTATCCGACAAAACTTCAAATACTCCACAATTATTTTTGGTTAAAACTATTGTTTATAAAGAGAGGAACGATAAAAAACGATCGATTGCATTGGCTTTTATTGTATTAACAAACAATGCTGGACTAATTGCGGTTTCAAAGCAATATCAAACTTCCTGTTTTAACTATGGATAGATTTAATGGAAAGCTCGTAAATAATTTAGTTCTCTACTTTATATTTAAATCTTATGAAATAGAGCAAATGAAATTTTGTGTGTAATTTGTTGATATTACAGGTGCGAAGGATAACAAACACTTACATATTAATATTGCCGCTAGTGTTATTTTTTTAAAATAAGAATTTTAATTTAGAAAATCCGTTCAAACTCGTAAAAGATATTCGATTTAATAATTTCCATTTATAACGATACGGTATTTATATTGAAGCAAAAAAGGTACACAATTTTATTCATCGTTCGTATGTAGGTAGATACATTTATACAGTCTATCTACATCAATTTGAACAACTTTACTTTACAAGTTATATGGAACATATACGTTCTCATATAAAATTGATCAAATTTAGGTGGATTTCGCCCGGTTAAAACTTAATCTAACGTTTGTAGATTGCAGTTGGAGTTAGTTGAATGATCTTCAAATTGAACAGAAGTTAGTTTCAACAATTAGCATAAATGTTCAGCTTAATCCAACATCATTTAGATTAATTTAACCAATTAATCAACACTAATTGATTGCGTGCTTATATTTTGAGAAATAATAAAATCTCTACATGCCCATAAGTTTCTTTGATAAAATTTTCACAGTTGCTAATAAATTCCACTAAGAAAACAAAAAAAAGTAATTGATTATAAACATTAAGTTGGTAAAAAAATCTTAAATCGACTCGACTATATTAAAAATACACGATATAACATCTGTTTAGTTGGTGTTTCATATTGAAAATAAACTGGATTCGTGCAAAGCTTTCAGTATTAGCATTGGTATTTAATGATGAAATTAATTTTCAATAAAAACAACATAAGGTTCGTCTTTCCAAGGATTTCCTATTGCTAATTTTATGAGATATTTCTCAATATTTTTGATATTTCGCAAATTTGCAAGTCAAGCGTTGAAGATCGATTGTTATTACATATCGCATCGCACAACGCATTCTATAAAGCCTGACTTTTATGTTAAACAATATTAGAAACATGATATCTGTACGGTGAACATATTCAATAAGTGTCTTCACTTTGAACTTGGGTAAATATAAATAACGTTCTCTATATAAAGACAGTTTCCAATAATGGCCCTTACCTATTTATTTCTAATACTCTACTGCACATACAAATATGTATATCATTCCAGTCATAGTTCTTCTACAATTACCAAATCAAACTACATTTAATTTCTTATCTTTCAGGATCTCAATAACTAATTCTATAGAATCTACTAATTTAAATCTTCATCTGAATTGAACGCTTTCTGTTATATCGATGCACAAAGGAGAAAGTCTACTCATCTCATTATTAATAAAGCTTTATTGTTGTCGTAATAGTAGGCAGATGAAGTTTTCACAATTGAGTACGTTCTTTCAACAACTCTTTTGTAATTAGTTTGCAAGTCTGATAATTGTTAACAAGAATGTCGTCGTGATAATGAAATCTACAAAATTTAAACTATTGAAGTACATAATGAAATCACCGGTGCCTCCAGCATATTCCACTAGTTGAGAACTTGATGATGTTGTTTTAAACCTCCATCATAAGAATGTAATCTCTGTTGCATCGCAGTCCTTACTGAATACTCATGACAATTTTACTAAAATCTATTTGATGGATTTCCAATTTATAGACACTTTAGAAGATTGCGGAGCAACTTCTCGTCTATTCCTTTATAGTTAACTGAACTTGAACTACAAGACTGTAGAAAAGGAAAACTATCATTTAACAGGAAGAAATCTGCGAACTTTCATTTACGCGTCCAGACTCTTGAAACGTCCAAATATGAACGGATATTAACTTAATTTCCATATAATAAATGTTAAACGGGCTCGATTCACGAGAAAGATGATGAGAAAATTCAAATGATTCCTCTCATCATTACCTTGGTCCCCATCTTGGGGATTTTCAGACTTAATGACATTAGAAAAATTGCGATAATAAATTTCTATATTAAATTATTTCAAATGAATAATTACCACAGATCGATTAATAAATACGGCTGAAAATGCAAATAAATTTCATAACGTTAGAAAATTTATGCTTTTTCAATTCTATATAAAGTGAAATAAATATTAGTATAAGGAATAAGTGGATATTTTCCAATTGGAATATTTAAGTTATAGCAAATTCCGATCAAAAGTTTTCAATTAATAAATATAATTATTGCCAGTCCAGTTACTTGATATCGGTATTTTTTCCAATTTTCCTTAATTTCCTGTTTCAATTGAAATATGTATTTACAATCAATTAAAATTGAACGAAAATTATGCAAGAAATGAAATTTTCAATTCTTAGACGTTTTCACCAAAATAACAATTTCTTGATGCAGTGGATTTAGCAATGAAAGATTAAAACACAATATTGTTAGATACTTTTTTTTTAATTTAATGCCTGTTATAAATACAGTAAAAGCTCTATTAATGGCAGAAGATTCAAAAACATTGATGAAACAACTTGTTACTTATAACTTTATAAAAATGGTAATAAGTAAAAGTTCTACCTGTCAGTTTAAAAATTTAATCCCACTACAAACATCCAACTTGTAATCTTTACAGTAATTTTCCTGAAAACTTCAAGGCTAATTGAAGTTACAATAAAAATTTCAAAATAGTTGTATCGATCGATTTTGAATATTATGAAATAGGTAGTACTCTCAACTTTATTGTTATAAATGTCTACTAATACACAAACTGATACGAAAATAGAAGTAATCTCTTGTTGAACGACGATTATTAAATGGAAATGTGTATTGAAGGTAACGCAGAAAGAACTTTGCCGAAAAGTCTAGTAATTAATAAAAATTAAATAAAATAAACAAAAACCACGATAAAACTACTCAGATTGAGTTAATACTAATACAAATTGAAAGAAATCCAACAGCATTTCGTTTATTTTGCTTTAAAGAAAAAATATACACCCATGATTCAATATTCGTCGTACGTAGGTATGTAGAAAACACGTTTTCAAGCAAATGATAAACGACTATTTAATCACGGAAATGCAGGTAGTATTTCGTAAGCTTCTCAAATTGCACAATACAGTTCCATTTTACAATTACAATTAACATTGTTCGTATTTAAGTTTAATTGTATCAAAATAATTACGAAACAAAGTAGCGTGATGGAGGTGCACTTTGTCAGTTTTGCAAAATGCAAGAATAGAGACAATGTGATTAATTGATTGTAAACTCTTAAAATTAAACTTGTAATAACTACAAGAACGTTGAGTAACCGTATTAAAACTTTTAAATCAACAATTAGTTTCGTTAGAAAGACACACACTAGTGATATTTGTGTTCAAATTATTTGTAAATGTTGAATTTCACAATAGTTTCAACTATTAGTTGTTGGATTTTCTACAACAATAAACGTATTTTGTAAGGAAATTCTTGACAAGTCTCGGAATTATCAATCTCTGTCTTCAATTCAGCTTGCTAACTTTAGGAAGTTAGTTGGAGATCTCTATTGACCAAACATTCTTAATCTTCCATTACGTCTGTTTAATTAAAGTGAATTTAATATTTGTAAGGAGTGGGAAACTAGAATAATTAACGATATAAATGTGATTAATTTCACCACAAAATTGAACATCATCTTAATTTGCCAAATCTAATATTGATTGCAGTTTGACCACAGAAGTCCAGAATATTCGTGCTAAATATGGTGTGATTGAAAAATCTATGCTAATAAAGGCATAACTTGCACATATTGCATCTGTTGAATAATTGAGTTGAATCGAACAAAACCATTTACCATCGTTATCTTTTTAAATTAAACTACCCTTTATTGATGGAATCAAATCAATTAAGTTTTGCACAATACAATTTGACGCTAAAAAGACTTAATTACAATCATTCCATTCATTTCAATTATGGAATAATCAGATTGACAGTATGCAATTTATGCTACTTACAAATTATACCGCACACTACGACAATACAGCTACAATATAAAGGGAAATCTTGTTAGCGACACGCAATTCAAAGATCGATGTTAAACTTACAATAGAAGATAGATTCCAAGATTGCAGGAAAAATGGGAAAATTTTAGAAAAACAATTTTAAGCCGTGTATATCGCGTGCTCTAAGCTTCTATACGATACCCTGCATTCCGTATTATAAAATCACTTTTCCAATAATTACCGTCTGGCATACATGCTGAATCACCATTAAGATTTAATGCTATCCCACTCTTAGGTGGCAGAACGAATAAACTATGAGCTACAATCATTTTATAAAATTTCTAAATAATTTGAGTGAAAGATTGTTATTGAAACTATCTTTACCGAAGACTGCTCGAATCGAATAGTACATTAAAACCAGGATTTGAATAGGATTGCATTTGGCGCATCCACCATTTTTACACACTTGATAGACGTTTCTCTGAATTTTTATCAGTTGCTTCCAAACTACAAAAAGAATTGAAATTCTATTTACACCGTTGAATACTGTAATAAATAAGCTTTCGAACAATTACAAATACTGTGGGATTAATCCAGGGATCCAGTGCATTTTATAACCACTTTAGTGCCGTCAAATGACACAAAAACTGTAATATTCGTATTTAAATAGCGGATTAATTTTTTACATCACTTCCATCTGGAACTAGAATAAATTTATCAATATTAGAGAATATTTGAGTGAAATATAAAAATAATTGATATAAATTCTAAGAACTTTCCAGTAATGTTGTCTATAGAGCATTCTAACTACTTCCAATATTCTTTGTAAAATCTACAAAAGAGTCTCTTTTATTTTGATAAAAATCGGACTCTCCACTACTCAAGTGAGATACAAAAGCTTTTCGTGAATAAAAGTGCATCACAGTGCTGATTAAATTTGAATAATCAAAAACAGAGTTTTTTGGAAAAGAATATAAAAATTTGTAGAATATTGAAAATATTGAATTTCTTTAGCAAAATTGTAATAGATAATACGAAACCCTTAAAATAAACAGGATATCGAAATAATATGCTTATAAAATGAGTCGGTTCAAATGGACCAGTTCAATGAAATTCTACATAGGAAATTTGAAACTAAATTTATATTCCAACTTTCCCTAACACATATTTAATAAATCAACAAAAGAAACCAATTGCATTTAAATTTAACGTTTTTATATCTATTTCCTTTCGCACATTAAACCAAACATTATAAACGTGTACCAATCTAAACTTTATTTTTCGATACACTCCTAGAACTTAATGGTAAGCGAATTTCTAACGTAAATCTCGACTATATAACAAGATAAAAGAGGCGTCAATAAACGATTTAATTCGATTAAGATAAAAGAAAGTTGATGGATTATTTTACAAAGGAATACAGTGAAAATCGCTCTCTTATCATGAATAGAAGTGAAACTTCAAAACTATTCGTACCGTAATCTGTCACAACTGACAAATGAGAGTTACTTCGATTTTAGATAAAATTGGAAACCAACCATTTATAAAAATCGATTAAACACACATTAATGGTTTGTTTTACTTTCATTGAACATCAACATTCTTGAAAGTTCTTGTTATAGTTCAATCGTTACTTTTTCTCACTTTACAATCTTGTACGTTAATGTTTTCCTTATCGATCACTGTCTGACAGACTTGAAGTACACAAATCGTTTCGTTATCGTTATATGTACACCGGTGGATTTGAATTTTGAAATATTTTCTATATAACAAACAAGAATGCGTTTGTTATAGTTTCGCTGACACATTCCCAATTGCTTCTAGAATCGAATAAATCAACCAAGATCGAATATTAGGTATTAGGCGTTAGATGTTCGTTTCCCGTTGAAACATCGAATAACTAAGTTGGAATAAGTGTGTTTGTTCGGTATCAAGGAATCATTTCGATTTGTTAGTTTCAGCAACGATGTTTCAAACAATTTGGTGAAATCTTTTAACATGTTGACAGACACACAAAACATATAACCTCAAGTCTTTGTTGACAATTGTAAACTTATCGTAACTGCCCTAGGAGCTTATTGTTGTTTAAAGGAATTTAGTTCCGACTATGTATGTACATATAGGAAGTTTACAATTTTTGTTTAGAAAATAAGGGGTAAAAGTTGATAAAATTATTGATAGATTGTTGAAAAACAACTTGTTTATTTGAATTACAAATAGTTGGAGATTTATTCAAAAATTGTTTTCAACATCAAAATAGACACACATTTTAATATAAATGAGCACCTTATTTTTTCATCAAATGAAATTGACATATTTGTCAAACAGATTGATCTTTCTTAGGCCATTCCAAGGATTTATCAGAAGAGATTTATACGGTAAACAAAATCCAATAAACGTTCAGTTAAAAACACCATAATAAATTAAAGAATTTGTCAGGCATAATAAATACGGACCAAAATATTGTTGAACAAGATGAAGACTTAAACGTAAATGTCTCCAGAAAAAATCGCCTTCAATTTATAATGCACAAGATGGATGTAATGTAATAACAGAAAAAAACTCGACTACTTTCAAAACCTCACTCATTTCTTACGCTAAATTGTACAGGTGAGACATATACTGGGGGCAAATTTAAGTGCCACTTTTCAAATAATAAGAAAGCTTCAAGTCTACCTTTTCCCAACTTATTACAAAGTCGTACGACTAAATAATTAGAGAAAAGATCAAGAGCGAGATTAATTTCAACAATTGTTGGTTTCAATACTTAATGCATTACATAGAATTTATAATTTCTTTACTTATTATTTATTTAATAATTGTTGACTGTCTCCGCTCAAGATCAATTAAAGTTCGCCCCAGAGAAACACTCTTAATTTTGTTTTAAAGTAAACTTGTTTATTCGTGTTAATCGAATATAAAACACATCATTCGTATTTTTTAAAGTTTGTAGGTACCAAATTTATTTAGCTTGCGGTAATGAAAATTGGACCAGTATTATTTTTTTCATTAGACACACCAAAGATTTATGATTAGTGAATTCCACGTGCACATGTAAGTTTAACGTGAGTTACAATACGATACAATCTGTATCGATGATTTTAGTCGGTGATTAGGGAAAACTTTATCAAACTACAACTCTTCAAATTGCTGTAAATTGTCTGTTTTGTAGTGTAACAGATGCCTTAAAACATCGATGTTATCTACAAAAAGTTCCAATAAATTTTGCTGTCCAACGAAGAAGTTAGACTTTCATTTAGAAGAAAAACTTGCTCATTTCCGATAGAGTGGCACTTTTATGAAAGCTACCACCCACTAATAGAGGAAATAACTTCGAAAGCCCGTTGATTTTCTGATGTTTAAGAAAGAGTCACTGTGAAATTTCGTTTGATTATACTGTCGGTTTATTATTTCAACTTCTCATCGATTGATTAACTTTACCTATTATTAAATCCGACCCTCTTTGTGATCGGGTCGAAATTCAATCTACAAAATCATTTGTTCCATCGTTATACTACCGCCTCATTAGTGTGTGAGCGTTGTAAAAAGTTGACCAATTCCAAAGTCGATAAGTTTTGGAGTTGGAATAATTGAGCACGATTTGTTTTCATTACAACATTAAAATTTGACTCAAATACTTGAACATCGCCTGTTTTCCATCGATGTTGTTCAATTGGAAATGAAAAAATGCAATTTATTAATTATTAAAAAAAGTGAAGTATAACTTTTGAATAAATTTATCACGTTCACTAACGGAAATGTAATGAGTTTTATTACTTTAAAGTTTTATTTTTTTCTGCATTTTTTAAATATTAATAACCATTCGCTTATAGTTCAAGTTTCGATTCGATCGATAGATTTTTCAGTGTTTGATAATTCGGATTGAAAAACAAGTTTGAACTTTAATTATTTTCCTCTGAACTGGTGTCTGAAAAATGTTGCACGACTCAAATTAATAAAACATTAAATCAAAGCAGGTAATTTTTGCCCCAAAGGTTACCATAAGTTTTTCCAATTCCCAGAAGTTCTCACACCAGCAATCTAAATATTTTACTTCAACTTCTGCTAAAAATTTATGATTGAATTTATGTTT
>JACDRQ010000789.1:0-19545 GCA_013841215.1 Hycleus cichorii
GGGGCGTGAATGCTTCGACCGTTGTAGTTTATTAACCGTGACCACAACTAGACTGTAACCACCAACATTGCCAAATAAAATTCACTAACACCAGGCAATTCTAGAACATCTAAATTGTAAATTTATTAAGTTTTGTTGTAATTATGATCAAAAATTCTCTAATATTGACTTTAATGTTCGATAAATTGAATTAAAATTGTTTATTTTTTATTATTTCCAAATAAATAGAGCTGCAATTAGCGACCAGCGTGGTTGTCAAAGTGACATTTATAGGTTGACATTTCATCAAAATCACAAATTCGAGAAATTAAATTGATCAAAATAAGAAATTAAATAGTAATGGCAGCAATTTTAAGATCGAAATTATTACAAAGAAAACCAACAAATTTCAAATGGTTTAAATACTATTGATATCAAAACAAATAATATTGGTGATATTTTAGGGTTGTTACCAATATTTCTACAACACCATCGAAATATTCCGATGATCCAATGAAAGCCAAATCGCAGAAAGAAGCCCAAATTGTCAACGATTTAGCGTTATTAAATCCGGAAGAAATTGAACAACGTAAACGTCTACAGGGTTATATAACAGTCGATGCTAAAGTTAGATGAATTTATTAAAATTAACGATAATTATTTCGATTTATCGAATTTCTAGACTGATATTTCACCTATAACTGGTATACCTGAAGAACATATAAAAACACGTTCTGTACGTATTTATCAACCGGCAAAGAATTGTATGCAGAGTGGTACGAATAATATCGGCCATTGGGAGACCGATTTTGATACTAGAGAACGTTGGGAGAATCCTTTAATGGGCTGGTGTTCGAGGTATAGCGTTATTTGATTATAATTCAGTCCTTTAGTGTTTTTATTGTTGTTAAATTAGCGGAGATCCACATTCTAATATGAAAAACCAATTCTCCACCAAAGAAGAAGCAATAGCGTATTGTGAGAAGAACGGTTGGAAATATTTCGTACAAGAGAGTTCGTTGAAGAAACCGTTTAAACCGAAGTCGTATGGTGTTAATTTTTCTTGGAATAAACGTACACGCGTTTCTACAAAATAAATACAGCCATATATTGTAATTTGCAACTATAAATAAATTTATTGTAAAATTATTTCAATAAAGAAATCGATTTGGCAACGTTGGTTTAAAGGCTGCAATTAGAGCGATAGTAGCGCTACCTGGAGTAGCATGTGGTGGTGAAATTGAATATCGAAAGGCCGATATCTCCAATAAATTGTTAGTAAAATTCGATTTTCTCAACAAAAACAAAATGTTATTACAAAAAATCAACAACTATTCGCTTGATAAATCAAGTTTGTATCGTTTATCATCAACATTTTGTCAAATCAACACGAATATTGTAAGAAATACGAGAAATTCTCCACTTAACCTAAAAACGAACGAACGCAATTTTTCGTATTTATCAAATGGAAATCAACGATACCGAAATCTAGGAAACGAATGGACGAATCCCTATCGTATGTTAATAATGTCGAAAGTATTGAAATTAATAAGGAATAAGAATCAATTGAATTCGATAAGGAGCTATTGTACTGTACGTATGAACCAGAACGACGATGGATCCAATAAATTACCGCCAATTGAATCGTTACTATTGGAAAAAGAATACGATAGTGTCAAGACGTTATTCCCATCGCCGAAGAATGCTCTACACAACATCTACGATAATGTAGCTAGACAATTAGAGGATGAAACCTATCGATTAACGCCCAGTTTTAATCCGATACGCGAGCATAAAAACTCGAAATCGTGGTGTTGTACGTACAATTTACAATGGCCGGAGATGAAGAAGATCGTACGTACCGGACATTCGAAACAGGATGCCTCGCACAAGGCGGCCGTATCAGCTTTGGCGTGGTTGAGAAAATTGAATAAAATCACAAAAGATGGACAGCCGATTATTTACGATCGTAATGAAATGCGAAAATTACTGAAAACTACACGGAAATCTATCAATTTAGATGAGGCTACAATCGATTCGATGCGCGATATTATCGAGAAACACCAAAGTGTTTTTTTGCCGTTTCTAGTTAATAATTTAGAAGATAGAGAGAATAATAATCGACAAAATTTAGATGATAGTAATGAAGATGAATCGATCGAATTGGGTAGTGTGCAATTTTCGAAAAATATTCAACCGAAATTCTTCGGTACCTACCAATATTTGGCTAAAGAGAAAGTCCAACTACCTATCGCTCGATATAAGTAAATTTTATTAAAATTACCGATTTCAATTGCTGATAATTATTTTTTTAGGGATAAATTTGTAGAATTATTGAAAGAAAATCGTGTTGTTATTGTGAAAGGTGAACCGGGTTGTGGTAAAAGTACTCGAATACCGCAATACGTTCTAGAATCATGGGCCAAACAATCTGGTGATGATGATGAAATTTGTCGGATTGCTGTAACGCAACCTAGACGGATAGCGGCGGTTTCGCTAGCCGAACGAGTCGCCCACGAACGGGATGAATCTGTAAGAATTTTGCCCCATTGCGATTTATCCATCAGTAGATATTGGAAATTAAACAAAATTTAGCAATAGAATGACTTATTAAAAGTAAAGTTCCTCAAATTTGATTTATAATCCAGTTTTTCTGAAATTTTTAATTTTGTAGTGTTTGAAAAATTCATATTTTTGAAAATAAGGCTATTAGATGATCAAAATTTGAAACCCAAATAGCCCAAACTATGTACTTTAGGCTAAATTTTACAGAATTGAATTGCCTTTCAGCGTTTAGCTGAAATTAATTTTTCTTTCAGCCACTTTTCAAACCCTGATATCTTTCTTATTTTAAATGGAGTTTCCGGTTTCTCTACTCGATTGGGTAGAGAAAAAAATTCTCTATCGAACTATATTAGCTTTTCTTATGTTTATTGGATAATTTTTCGTTAATTTAAAATTTCCAATTTCAACTAATTTTCCCCCTGAAAGAAAATACAAAAACATAGTAGGCTTAGTAAAACAACTTCCAATTCAATTGTCACAATTGATCAGAATTAATTATTTGTAGATTATTTTAATGAAAAACAATAGAGAAATTGATAATTCAGTGAAAATGAATTGTATTTTTTTTATTTCATGTAATTTTGCTGAAATTTTTGAAAATATTGCCGTAAAATATTCGATACTAACCTCAAATGTCATTTTGCTAAGCCTTCTATGAATTTTTTATAGGCGAATTTTTAAATCATAGGCAACTAGATACTAGACAGTTTCAGCGGAAAAATTAATGGAATTGATAATTTTGAATAACTGAAAAATTATTGAAGATAAATATAGGGAACATTAATACAATTCGATTTAGTTTCTTTTATTCAACTGTTTAAAGAAAAATTGTTCTAATAAGAATTACAGTTCGAAAATTATCTGAAATAAGATTTTCAGCTAATTTTGAGAAATTATTTAATACCACAACTTTTAGTAAAAAATACAATATTTAAACTACTAGAATTCCAAATTTTAACTATTTAAACGCAATAATTTTCGAAATATTAATTATCCAAACATTATTCTTTCTTATTTTAAATGGAATGATGTAATTTTTATTGCAAATTTAGATTCTGTGATGAAATTGAAAGGTAGTCTAGCGTTGATAGTTTTCAGGAATTTTGGATTTTTTTGAAAATTTTTAATTTTGGACTATTTGTTTGAAAAATTCATATTTCAAAAACTATGGCCTTTAAATAGTTAAACTTTTGGATTATAATAGTAGAAATATTGTAGTTTCGACCAAATTCTATAGAATTAAGTCATCTTCCTTGGTTTAGCTGAAATAAATTTTTGTTTCAGGTAATCTTCAGCCTATAATAAGTTAGTTATTTTAAATAGAACACCATATTTTTCTTCATTTGTTTGGATAGAGAAAAAAATTCTGAATCGAACTGTATTAGCATTCCCTATACCTATCTCTGATAGTTTTTCAGTTATTTAAAATTTTCAGTTTCTGTTAGTTTATTTGAAGTACCCAGTTCTAGTTGCCTATGATTTAATATTTCATCTATAAAAAAATACATAGAAGGCTTAGCAAAATGACAACTGCCATATTTGAGGTTAACAATGATTATTTTACATGATTTTCAGCAATTTTAGTCAATTTTACATGAAAAAAAAATAGTTTTATTTATTCACCAATTTCTTCTATTATTTTTCGTTAAAAAATCTATAAATCGTTAATTATTTAGATGAAATTGTGACAATTGAATTGAAAGTTGTTTCGCTAAACCTACTATGTTTTAGTATTTTCTTTCAGGAGGAAAACTGAAAATCTTAAATTAAAACTGAAAAATTATAAGAAATTGGTATAGGGAATGTTAATATAGTTCGGTGCAGAATTTTTGTGGACTTTTATTTAAAATAAGGAAGATATAAGTATTTGAAAACTGGCTTTCAGATAAACGCTGAAAGATAATTCAGTTCAATTTAATAGATTTTGCTAATTGATTTCATTGAAAATCTTTTCAAAATAGAGATTCACATTGGAAATTACAGTTATAAATAATAATGATAAGTAAATTTGTAGAATTATCTTTCCAATATCTTCTAAAAGGACATCTGGGGACATTTTGTACAATAAAGTTGACCGATAATCTTAATTTTTCTTTACCAACAGGTTGGTCATATTGTGGGCTATCAAGTACGTTTAAAATCCAATTTTAAATTAAGCACAGGCCGTATTTTATATTGTACAACTGGAATTTTGTTAAGACATCTACAATCAGATCCGTATTTAACGAATTTGTCGCATATAATATTGGATGAAGCGCACGAACGTGATATCAATACAGATTTATTAATGAATCTATTGAAAACGATAGTAATGGAGAATAATAAAAAATTAAAAATCATCATAATGAGTGCTACTATCGATAGTGATTTATTCAATAAATATTTTCCGAACGCTTCAAGTATACATATACCGGGTTTTACATATCCAGTTGAAGAATATTTTATCGATAATCTACCCATCGATTTAGATCGTACAAAAACAATGTGTAATCTAATAAATCCAAGTGTAATTCACGATGATGTGGTACGTATGATCGAGTATATTCATAGAAATAAACCAGAAGGTGCAATTTTATGTTTCCTACCCGGTTGGGAGGACATAACGAAAGTACAAAAATTGATACCCAAATCGAACGATTTGTACGTTTTATGTTTACATTCACGATTACAAGATCGAGACCAATATAAGATCTTCGCAAGACCGCCACCGGGTGTACGAAAGATCATCTTATCGACGAATATCGCCGAAACGTCCGTCACTATAGACGATGTTGTCTATGTTATCGATACCGGTATTCATAAAGAGAACCGTTTCGATAATAATAAAGGTGTTTATTGTCTCGATAATTATTGGATAACCCAATCGAATATGAAACAACGGAAAGGTCGAGCCGGCCGTTGTCGGAGCGGTGAAAGTTTCCATTTGTATACACAACAAAAATTTGGGGAATTCGATGAATTTTCAATACCGGAAATATTGAGGAGTTCGCTAACGAAAATTGTTTTAGATTCCAAAGTTTACAGCAACAATATGGATACAATTGAATTTTTTAATCAATTACCCTGCCGGCCCGATCAACAATCGATACAGTACGCTATTAACGAATTGAAAGATTTAGAATTGTTCGATGATAATGAGAATTTAACAGCATTAGGTAAAGTTCTAGTGAATTTCCAATTAGAACCGAAATTAGCCAAAACGCTAATCAATTCGATTATTTATAAATGTTGCACGCCGATTGTTGATATTATAACATTATTCTCATCGGAAACCGAATTGTTTTCGACTGGTTTAATTGATAAAAATTATATTAAAATAATTAAACAACAATTTAGCGATTCAAGCGATCATCTAGCATTGATGCGAATCTTTGAGAAATGGCTAGAATTGGCCCAAAATAACCAACAATTAGCCGAGAAATTCTGCATAGACACCAATCTAATACCGCATAAATTGATAACAATCGAGAGTAAGAATTTAAACCAACTCCAATTTAATCTAATTGTTGTAATTTTAGAATTACGCCAATTACATTTCGATTATCTATACAACGGCCTTTACGAATCTTTAGAAATATCCGATAAAAACTCCGATAATGACGAATTAGTTAAAGCCGTTTTATTATCAGGTGTTGGAACTTTATTGCAACATCGCAACTGGGATATCGTAAAAGGTCGCTTTAAGAAAACCAATATTTTCGTCACCAAGTAAGTTAATTGATTTATAAAACGATTTAATTTACTTTTATTCCCCCAATTTAGTAAAGAACATAAAGCTACAATTACTTCGGGGAGTGTGAATTTCAAAAAATCTCGATTTCCCTCCGATTATTTCGTTTATATCAATGAAACTAGATCAAATATACGCCGTACAACTATAATAAGAGAATGTAGCATAATTTCGCCATTATCAGTATTATTATTTTCAAATAAACCACTCGAAATCAAAGAGGTAATTAGACAAACTATTTCGAAATTAATTCTATTAAATTCGGCCATTTTGTAGGAATTACAAGACGATCAAGTTGCTGTCGGATTAAAGAATTCAAAAGTTGAATTCTTGTGTCCTAGAGAGTAAGTGAGAATATTTTAATTATCGGTGATAATTTCGTGTTTATTTTAGGCAAGCAACAGTTTTAATAAAATGTAAAGAAGCCTTAAATTCCGGATATCAATACTATATATTCCAGATGACGGAAGGTAAAGAATTTGATAAGGATGTCAATCAAACGTGGGATGAAATTCTCGATAAAATCAATGAAATTCTAGTGAAACACTCGACGTAGTTATTTAAAATTTTGTATATCTTTATGTAAATAAATTATTTGTTGATTTTTACTACAATTTACAAATTCGAGTTATTTAAATTTACCGCGTAAAACCTCGAAATTCACGTGCGCCAACAAAATCATTAAAATTTACTAGAGTTCACCGATTAGCGTACATTTTGAAATCGTTTTCGAGTTTATTACTGAAAATTTACAACAAATTGAACAAATTGTTGCTTAATTTGAATAAAATCACCAATATTTTATGGTTAATTTTTATAAGAGTTGGATTATTTAAATTTACCGCGTAAAATCCGTGACAGACGTAAGTGCAGCCAATCAAACAACCATAAAAGTTACCAAGATCCTTTCTGAAAAGTCGCGAAAATGGCGGATCAAGTAAGTTCCTTATTTCCTAGATTTTTCTTAAATTTCTCACGAATTTTCCATAATTATCAAATAAAAATTAATAATTTCCACAATATTAACCATATATTATAAAATAATAATACTTTATTTAGGTATAGTAACGTATCGATCTTCATAAAAATAACACGTGTTTTTTGAGGTTAATCGTTCTTGTATAAAAGAATTTCAATTTTCCAGAGCGAGAGAGCTTTCCAAAAACAACCAACTGTATTCCTGAATAAAAAAGGACCTAAAAAAAGTAAAACCCGGTATCACCGGGAAGTCGGCTTAGGATTTAAAACACCCAAAGAGGTTAGTTGCTTGATGAACTTGACTAATCTGTGTTTCTTTTTGTTCAATTTAGACTGAACGCGCCTTTCAAAAACAACCAATTGTTAATTTAAATCGTAAAACTGCGTTGAAAAAAAAGGCGTTGAGGGCACACCGTAATGTAGGATTAGGGTTTAAAACACCCCGTGAGGTTTGTTTTTGTATTTTTTTTTGTATCGTACAGGGTTCGGTTGGAGAGGTGTCTTCTAGGTGCTAACAGCATGGTGGTGGCTACCGGTTTTTAGGGGATACATTTATGCTAAAACAATTTGGTGTTAATTTGATGAATACACCAAATTGAGTAGGGTTGCTTTATATTTTCAAAGGGATGCAGGAGTGTTACATTTTTCTATCATTTCTATATTTCATTGAATTTCATTCGGGATCATTATTGCATGATTTAAACTTGATATGGGTAATTTAAAACCGAATCAGAGTATCATTTATCAATAATGTAACACTACAGCTTCATGTACATATTTCTTTGCTATATGGCTTTTTGTGTATCAAATATTTGATTGTTTTTTATTTTATTCTAAAATCCAGGCCATTGAAGGCTCCTACATTGATAAGAAATGTCCATTTACTGGAAACGTTTCAATTCGTGGCCGTATTTTAACTGGAGTTGTACAAAAGATGAAAATGCAACGCACCATCGTTATCCGAAGAGATTATCTTCACTACATCAGAAAATACAACCGTTTTGAGAAGAGACACCGTAATATGTCTGTACATCTATCACCCTGTTTCCGGTATGTTATTTTTTTATACTTACCTTCATCCATATTTCCGTTATATCAATATTTAGAACATCCCAAAATGCGACACATTTTTCCATATATCCTTGAGATCTTCGGCTTATTGCCTTCGTTTAATTTAAATTATTTGTGGTAATTGTAGGGATGTTGAAATTGGGGATGTTGTTACGATTGGTGAATGTCGACCATTATCGAAAACAGTACGTTTCAATGTTCTTAAAGTAACAAAAGCGAGTAGTTCCAAGAAGAGTTTCAAAAAATTCTAATGTGTTTATGATAAATATGGAATAAATTTTTCTAAAAATCCATCGATGTTTTAATCAAGGAAATTCAATCCTTTCACGAATCATATTTCGTTATAATCGAACAGATAGAATAGATTTTTGTTAAGATTATAAGATCGGTTTTAAAATAAAATTTCTTACGATATATTATGATCAACAATTTATATTTTTATCGATAAATAGCTGCGAGTATAAGCAACAGCTAGGACTCAATTACCGTCAATATCGATGGTTAAATCCCATCATTATAGACAGTAGTAGTAATATTATTATCAATAATAATAGCAGTACTTAAAATCGCGATATAGTTATTCTTTTGTAGTAAATAAACTTCCTATTAGAGATATTAGCGAAACATACATATAAAATAAGCCCGAAGTGTTTCCATAAACTAAACGTGTAGAATTAGTATGATTCTGATATAAATGGGGGATTATAAATCAAGTGTGAATCAAAAAACCGACTAGAAGAAGAGATAGTTGTTTTAAGATGAAATTTATTTACAAATAAAAACTGCGAGATCTTATAAAACTGATATTATAGTTGGAAGTACAGTTTTAAGTACTTTAAATCATCAACAACTCTACAATAATGTATAATGTCAGACAATAACACCATAGTTTTCTTACAATAAATGTCAAGTTTATACCGTATCAGTTATATTGATTTAAATGCCGCCTTCAGGTAAATAAATAATCGACAGATACAGTTTTGATAACATAAAGTTCGTTTATATCTCAAAAACAACCCCTTGAATCGTCTTCTTTGTCTCGGTTTTTGATGATTCATACAAATGCACCTTTAGAATTCTTGAATTTCATTCAACTGACATCACATTTGATGATTATCAGGGAATACCCACCTTTTTAGGTCTTTGTTGTTTCTATTCAACGAAATTTTCACCTTGAAAATTAAATTGATAATTCAAACAATACGATTTTTAATTATAAATTCTTCAGCAAGGTATTTTAATTAAATGATGGAGTTATTTTGAGATTATCCTCAATAAATTTCGAGATAAGCTCATCTGTTGTAATTGATTTAAATTTTAATTCAGTTTTTTGCTTGGAATTTGCCTTAATTAATATTAACAATTTAATCATGTAGGTGTGTAGAATTCAATTATAATGATAACATTCTTCTAATGTTATCGTTAATTATTAGAAATATTGCATTTTTGCATGGTTGACTATAGTGATGAATTTTTTAAATTTTTATATCCGTGCTTCACTATAATGTGTCGTTGGTGGTGTATTATTATTCCAACCCTCCGAATAGCGGTAAAGTAATTGCAAACACGAAATGGGTATGTTTTCATGTTGTTTGTGGTAAGAGACGTAAAGAGTGAGGGTGTTGGATTTAAGGGTGTGTTACTAAAACATTTCAACTAAAACCACTAACAAAACAAATCAAAAATAATTGTATTTTCCGCACGAAACTGGTATAGTAACTTTTAATCGATAAAATAAAAATAGACATGATACAAATTACACTAACATAAAAAATAAACTTGAAAATCAATTATTAATTAGTTAATTAAGTTTATCAGTTAATTAGAGAATGACTTTGATAAGTAGATGTCTCTATTGCTCTCTTGATATTCTATTTTGAGATCATTGAATCAAAGAGTGATTTTCTTTATCAACTACCTGTGACTGGTTCTTGTTATTCAGTTTAAGACCATTTCTTTAGAAAATAAGAAAGAAAGGGCAATAACACAAAACAACAATGAAAAAAATATATAGGAAGTTTGTTGTTTATTTTCTATGTTTTTTCCTCAATTGCTTCTATTGAATTGTGTTCTGTTTTATGTGGCATGTAATTGAATTAGAGATAGTATGCGGTTATATTACACAATATCATGATCTTGAATATTTGTTGTTGGTTCATCCGTGCAACCACGATTGATAGTTTTACGAATTATTACATAAAAAAGTTGGATTTTATATTAAAAATTAGGTAATTAAGAAGATTATTGAACTTTGTGTTGAATTTGTAATAAAGAAAAAATCAATTTTCTATGAAATTTAATAAAAGTAAATCGAGGGATAATGACGGTAATGATAGGATTGGCAGATTGAAAACGATAGTGATGAGAACCGTCACGTCCATTTGTCATCATTACCATCATCATTCGAATCGTGACAGATATTGAATGATTTTCGCAAGTCTTAACAAATAATCCAGACCCTACACAACAGTGAAAGTGTTGTATTTTATTAGTTACATATTTTATCATATATACCGTACAATAAATACATGTAAATATGCAATAAACAATAAAAGAATGCATGAAAGATGACAATAAACGAACAACAAAATATCTTCGATATTTTTCACCTATTGACATTATAGTTGAAGGTGAAATTGTAAAGTTGATTACGATTAACACACTTGTAATGAATACGACAATGATTACCACGACAATAATTATATTTCACCCCAACTATTACATAATATCTTGTATATCGAACACCTGCCTTTAGGCAATCACACGATTTATCAATAAATATTTATATACAGATTGTCCCATAGAATCACCTGTTCTATTCCATTGGTTCACGTTTGAACAGAACTCTTTAAAAAACATACAAATATAAGTCTGTATTTAGTGTATAAAACCTATATTGTTTCATGCTTCAATTGCCATGACAATACAAATAAGCAATTTGCTGAAAAACAAGGGAGTGAATAATAAAAGAGTCGGTAACAGCCCTTAGGTCCGTTATGAAATGAACCGGAAATCGGTTATAATTGTTTGTATTAATATCGAGTTATTTCTATTGTTTTTGTGATTATAATACAATAGTACAAAAGACGAATTCGTTTGTATAAGACCTAATTTATGCTAAATTCGGCCTTGTTTTTTCTCACAATATTTCACAGTTTGATTCTCAAGGCTCCGGGCGTTAATTTTCTATTAATATTTTTTAAAGTTAAAAATATACGGGTAAAATTAGGTTTGTTATTTTTATATAGTTAAAAATTAATAGATAAAATTGTAAACAAGCATTCATAAATATTAAAACAACGAATCGTTGTGCGTCTCTATACACGTATAACAATATATTAGCAAAGGACTTTTAAACATTAAAGGAAAAACTGGTGCCGTTAGACACGATATCATGAAATAGACCCACTTTTTTAATTATCCCATCCATCTATCTATACAATAGATAAAAGTCTTGTATATGCTTGAATTCTTGAGAACAAAAGCTGTAGTTTTTCCGATATTTTGTTCGTTTTTGTTATTGTCTTCAATATGTTCCAGTTGTCATTATTGTTATATTGGATCATTATAAATAAACGGTCTATATTTTATAATTTAGAGAATATCCAACTGTTTGTTTATTTTTATACAACAACGTAAAAAAAATAGAATCTTGATTACTCTACCTGTGTGTTATCAGAGTATTCTCTGTCCGGCTCTGGTTTCCTGCCAATGCTCATGTGAAGGTAATGCATTTAATTTATTCTACCTGGTGCATCCTGTTTATCTGCTCGTCATGCCGATACGTCTATGTATTGTATGTATCTATTTATATAGTATGTATAGTAAAGTAAAAGAAGTTCAGGTTTCCTTTCCCAGCCCTAGTAACTGAAGATCCGTGCAACATACAGATAGAGTAAAAACAACAGACAGTGGCTTTTAAAGTGGTTTATGTGCACTAGCTGCCGCTAACATACACAAATCTATACCGGATAAACCGGATAACATTTCAAATTTCCACATAAAGTTGCAAGGAAATAAAATGGAAAAAAATCCGAAATAATTACCGTTTTTCTTTGTAGTATTTTATATTATTTCTGGCACTTCTATTATCGAATATCAGTAGATTTTCAGACATGATATACAATACAGATGGGATTTTTATTATACATACATAGTATGTGTATATCTGTATATATTCCTTTTTCCAAACTGGATTTTTAAACACCCACAGATAAGCATGCACGATGATGAAAACTGGCTCCGAGGCCAAAGCTTGAAACAGACCGCCCCGTGTGCTTGTATTTTTATATATACCTTATAAGACTTTGACAACTTCCATAAATATTCCACGCTTAAATTCTTGGCTAAATTTCATTTCTTTTGCTTTCATCTTTGTTAGTTGGTTTGTTATGTTCCATTTGTTGTGTTGTTGTTGTGGTTGTCGTTATGTATATGTGTTCTCCTCATCTTCATCTTCATCTATCGTTGTGCTATACTTGGTGGTAGTTTTCTGTTGGATTTACTCCTCCTTTTCATATTCATCATCTGTAGTGTTTCTATCAGAGTCACGCTGCTTTTTGATATTCATCAATAAAGAGAAGAATTCAACAAGAATTAACAGCTTTAATGTCAGGATTGCATAGATTGTTTGTTATTTAAATGTTTTTTTACATATTCCACGAATTTTTTCAACTCCACCATTCATTACTTTTCAAAGACTTAACTGATAACAATACCGCCTATAGTATAAAAGATTCTCAGTATAATTCTAAAAACGTGATATTTCCATCATAAATATTGTATTGCATCTTTTTTTCTTCTTGTGAAATCTTTTACATGGAATATTAAAGAGAAGGGCGTCAAGATTCTTCAATAAATCGACTTTGAACTGTCAGCCACCAACTATCAAACATAAGCAACAGCGCTCTTGTTCTTTTTCGTTTCTTGTTTCTCTTCAAAAAAAAAAGAAAAAAAGATCTGTTGTTGTGATGGTGGTGGTGGTGGTTAAGAATTTAAAACCGGCCTGAAAGTTGCACGTATCTTCACCATTTATCGTCATCGAATTCGACAGCGAAATGTCTATTTATCGCACTTTATATCTCTTATCGTCCATTATATACATGGTTGTTATAAAATAATAATAACAATAATACGTTGGGGGGAGAAATTAAAATGAAGGGAGGTTAAAAAAAATTAAGATTCCCACGTTATGCGCTCATGATCAACGTATATACGTTTATAATAATAATAATAATAATAATAGAATAGAAGAAAATTGCAGCTAATAATAACAAAATTTCAACAATATAGGGCAAGTTAATTTATTCGAACACAGGGCGGAGTTGATCAATTTATCGTTCCTTGTAAATTTGCCAAAATAGTTTTTAAACAACGTTATTCCAATTGTTAATAGAGAGATGTTCACTCGTGCAAATCTATTTAAATACAGAGGGTAGCATTGCTTACACTCTTACATGCATAAACTATGTAGAATCCCACTACTACAACAGTGTACGTATTATTAATAATAAAAGGATGAAAATGAAATGTTGAACATTATCCTGAGTGTTGCATGTATCTCTATGTTGATTATAATATGCTAAAGGCGTGAGGATATAAAGAAGACAAAAACTACAACATAACTTGATGAAGAAAAGAGAAAGAGTGGAGAGAAAATAGAGCTTTAAATGAAAAATAAATGATAAAACGAACAATAAAAAGAGGCAAAGTATAAGATGAAGTTAAAAATTATTGAAAAAAATCACAACAGCACGCAATGGTTTTTCGCAATTACAGCTTGCCGACTATTGGACGCCAGTAGTATGCACAACATCTACTGGATTTCTATTTCTTCTTCTTTTCTTAGTCTTATTTCCATTATAAATACATACCGAATGTTGGGAATAACAATATTCGATATGAATTCCCGTGATGTTTCGAGAATATCCATGAATTTTGAAACGGTAAAGATATCACAATTGGCTTATATAACAAAAATATAAGCTACGTTTTCGTCACAGAATTCTTTATAATCTCTAAGGTCAAAGTAGATAGTCGTAAAAAATGCAAAAATTTCAATAATTAATTAAAATTTATGGACTTTTTGTAATTTTTTTTCTTCTACGACATCATAAAAAAGTAAATCAAATGTTAATGTTTATTATTTAACGGCTGTCTGCCAGTTATGAATATTAAAAAAGACGAAACAAAAAGACCTTCATCTAGATGATTGTGCATAATTCATTTTTTTGCTTGGTGACTGAAATAAACATCCAACAAACAATAAACTGAAGACAATATTACATAACATTTATCAGATCAGACTAACGACTAAAAGTACTTTGAGGGGAAAAAACACAAGTATTCTGATGATACCACAGAACCATGTAAATCGCATAATAAGGGGCGGCTTGTCGTGATCAATAGCTTATTTCAAATACAAGTGGCTCTATTACGTATTATAAAATATGTAAAACGCTATATACATTAACTTTAGTTATTACTCAACAATACTAACAACAACCTCTTCTCAATACAGAGTGATTCAGCTGGAAAACTAAAGTATTGGAACATTAAATTGAATGATCAAGGGCGAATTGTAAAAAAACGTTGAAGTTTTTTGAAATTTTGTCGGTATGCAAAAAGTAACGCCCCCTAGAGAGGACCAGTTTTTGATTTTATTTATTTTTTTATATTCATAACCGAAAACGGGTTCTACAACAAGACTCATCCTCTCACCAACTGGGTTTGGCAAATATTTTTATTTTTTTTAAATAAATACAAAATTAACAGTACCAACCGACAATTTTTGATGTTGAATTCGTTTTTGTTTATCGCATGTGTTGAATGTCCTTTAACTCTTTGACAAAACAGTACCGTTAATCGTTAATAAATAAACTGACCCGACTGTACGACCCTAGCAATTCAGAAAACGTGGCTGCAAAATTACCGACCTTTTATAATCATTTTGAATCACTCCTTAATACATACCCGTAAATGGACGGTTCGTTTTTTGCTTGTTCTTTACTGTTGTTTTTATCCAGTCAGCCATATGGGTTCTTATTGAATATAGGAAGTTATACTTCCTGGAAACTTTGTGCTCATTCTTTTCCAGAAAAAAGCCAGTTTCTCTGGTCTAATTATAAAAGACATCCTGTAGGATCGTGCTGGTAAATCGATATATTTTACTATTACAGTAGCTATAGTATGATGTAAGCCAATATAACTAAATAACAAGTTAAATCGTTTATATAAATATACCGTTATACTATACACGGCGATGTATTTTCTATAATGATCTTATAGATAGTATGTCTACGTATGGTATTAAAGGACTCGTCACAAAATTGCTACCTGTATTCAATCAACCCATGGGAAAACGACACATCGTGCACGCCTACTCAGATTCTTTCTTCTTCCCATTTGCTTTATTATCATCATCATCATCATCATCATCATCGCCATGATCAGCAATATTGGTGTTTCTTCTATTACGTTTAATCAATTTTCCAAATTGCTGGGAACTCTTCTAAGTATACAATTGGCCAAAACTACTGTTAAAGTTGGAGAGGTACAAAGGTACAATTTAAGGCTAACGTGGGATAAAGGCTTAGATCTTTTGAATAATTTTTCTCATTTCATGTTCAAAGCATAAAATATACCACGTTATTCAGTTCGGGCTATGAGCTGTGATTTTATATTTTAAGAATCAATAGGAGGGTCCCTAGAGCAAATTTGAATCTTCCATTTTATTCCAAAGTTGGTCAAAAAATGCTCGTTTCTAATAATGTTGCAATTTCCAGAAATATACGTAGGTAAAATGACTCATGTCAGCCATTATGGATCATTTAACATGCTTAGCTCATTTACAACTTAAAAATGACCTGTCTAAATTGGCGATTTATTGGCTAAATTGGCTAATTTGGCTATTTATTGTTCAATAACCTATTACTATCCCAAAAAGGATATCTTCTTTGCAAAGTTAATTATCTCTCCGATTCATATGATTTAAACCTTTCACTGTCAGCTAAGCCCAGGTGATATTTGATATTTAGAAGTCTTAATGCGTTTCTTGTAATGTCGAGAAGCTTCTTAGTAGTCTTAGGCGAGTGATCGATAAACAATTTCAATTGCCTCCAGTGGAGCATTTTATTGCTCCTTTCCCATCTATAGATTTTTCCCTCACTGCATTCTTATTAACCCACAGAACGGTTCTGGACCTACAAATGAAGCCTCAAAAAATCTGTCTTCACAAGTTAATTTCTTGTAACGTTGTCTGACTGTCGAACAAGATGTATAGTTGTACTCCCTTGAGGTTTCTGACTCATTATGGAAGGGAGCTTTCCTAAGGTTATGGATTCGTTTTTGTCAGCAGCCTCGTTAGGAGTCTTAATACGTCCCGGTTGAGAAGCTTCTTAGCATTCTTAGGCGAGTAATCGACAAGCAACTTTGCCTGTCTCACTCGCCGAATTTGTTTCTAATGGAGCATTTTATTGCCCTTTTCCCATCTGTAGATCTCTTTCTCCGACTGGGCTTTTATTAACCCAGTCTGCCTTCGTAAGTTAATTTCCTGTAATTCCCTGATGTCCTGAAGTCCAAGCTAGGATAAGTTTATTGCCCTTTGCCAACGGCTTGCCAGACGATCTTTGAGACAAGGCTAAAGGCTCTTAGAGCTTTAAACACTGTCTGACTGTGGATGGGGATTCTTCTATTTTTGATCCATCAGTAGACTAGATGGAGGATCTGTGATGCAGTTGATCAATCCAATTTCTCACTCAATGACTACTTTAAATAGGCCTTGGAAGTCAAACTTTCTCGGGATAATATCTGATAATTTAACCAATAATTTTGAATCTTAGGTGCCCTTATCAGTCACCTGGCTTGGAATCTCTCCACTAATCCTTTGAATATTTGTCCAACAATTTTGTGGCTTTAAAAGTGGAGGTATACAAAATTTGTAGTCTCCCCACAATAATTACAAAAAGTCTAGCTTCTGCTTAAATTTTGCCAAAAATTGTATGATATTTGTCCACAGTTTCGTGATAAAAACTGATCGAATATGTTATACTGCACGTATTTTGCAGACAATCTGTTTAAATTGTAAGATTAATTGATATAATTTAGTTCACTAGTAGCTATACAAAATATATTCCAGTTTCTGATTCCTTTGGCTATATCCCTTGATTACATATGTTACACGATTTGAAAGTACACAGATATGTATGCATTTATATCGATAAATTTTTACTTTAGCTTTATTTTATTATAAAAACGAAATATAAATAAAGAATGAACAAATATAGAACATGTACAACATACACTGGCAGCTATCGTCGTGTTTAATTTAATATTAATTTAAACTATGTACCTAGTCGACTATAAATCACTATGGAAATTAGCAATTCTGTTAGTATTTAGTACAACTATCAAGTACCTGGCGGTGTTTATCCCCTAATGGATAATATTCAAAAGGATGATGGTTGAATATTTATGCTAGCTTTGTCTTGGTTGTTCACCCTTTAATAAAATCATATCATTACGTTTCTATACATATGTATTTTGTATATATTGTGTTTGTATTTGTACGTTACATAGGTAGAAAACAAACGATCAGTAATGACATTTTATTGGTATTGCATGTCATTATAAATTAGAGACGCAAACGAGTTCCTCTTTACTTACAATATACACGATATACATACAGACATACATACAACCGTGAATATATATGCACTTCTTTAAATATAGTGGTGAATTGAAGTGCACGTTTTGTCGCCTCTGGATTACTAACCATCAGTCCTATTGTCGCTAGACTATATCTCCTCTTATGTTTGCTAGTTACATATAGGTGTATCTTAATGTTTGTACAACACATAAATATATGTATGTGTATAGATAATGTTTAGTTACACATACGTACATTAAATACACATTATCTGTTCGTGTAGAACACAACTGGCTTGTTTGAGACGAAACTATCCCTTTAGTTAAATGATGCAAGAAACCACTAAATGTATTATCACAATCAACAACAATGTTAGCAAAATTTATTGCACTAACGTTAACATTAAACCGAAATTACTTTCTCCCGGTTCTAGATCGCCAAGATAAATAGAACTGGAAGAAAGTTGTGGAGTGAATGCGCCCAGGAAATGCTCCACGTTCAAATAAATCTCAATATCGTGAACTTATCACCTAGAAAATCATTGTGTTAGAATCATGACAAATATTGGTATTACTACACTTTAGTGAAAGTGCTTTTTTGTTGGCGAATTTTCAATTTCTTTGTATATTTTTATTTTATAACATAATTATGGCGATAATAACGGTTCTATGATTTAGCGCAATAGTATGCAAAAATTTATATTCTAAGAGTTTTTACGTTAAAAATGAATTATTCAAAACACGTGTCTTGTGTACAAATCCACGACAATTAGTCTCTTCTATTCTCTATTCGAATAGAATGATTTAAAACAAAGTTTCTTTAATATGAACATCGATCAATATGAGGAATTATCCGAATGCCTACTATATGAATAAAAGTTAAGGAAGTAGCAATAAAAGCGACAAGTCGATTGAAGAGGAGTATGTGTACGTGTAGGTATGTCAGTTTAGGTGTTTGGCCTTTTGTCTGTTTATTATTGTCCGTTTACAAAAGAATAAAACGATGATGATGATGATGGTGAAGTGAACAATGATAAATCAGTTGGGAGGTGGTTGTCTTACTGAAATTCTGGCATGAATCAAACGAATTAATAAGACAACGTTCAAAATTGACGCTTGGAAAATGTTGTTTTAATTAACTTTGACATGAAAATAGCCATCAATTATCGATTTCCAGCAAATACCCTAATGATTTTGTTTAAAAATTAATAATAGAAGGAAATCAAGCAACAGATGGATGATTTTCGTCTCGTTAATTATACTTATGAACAATTGTTAATCAATATTATGATTTGTATTGTATTTGAATCGATAGGCAAGTTCACACCCTAAATGACGGCACACCTTGTACACAAGTCGTTTATAGTTTAAATGAAACATGTCAGATGGTTGTCATAAAATAGATTGAACGTTAAAATTTATTGTTTTCAATCAATCTGGATATTTTGTTGTCAATTTCGTCGAAATTAATTGTCCTTATAAATAAAATTAATTTAACCTACCAGAATTTTAATTAAATACACAAAATGGATCGAGTGTACAGGAAAAATACATATTTTTTTAATAAAGTAGATTCG
>JACDRQ010000790.1:0-19527 GCA_013841215.1 Hycleus cichorii
ATGGAAGTGTATACGTGACGATTGACTAGATTAAAATGGATTCCACAATTCCACATCCCCCCTTACTTATACTTTTCATCTTAAAAAACTTAGATGGCGCTAGGAGCAGTTATAGAGATACTGTAACTAGTGGTGTCAAACCAAGATAATTAAATGTTGCCTAACTCTGACATTTATATTGTTAAACATAGTTTATACAGGTTTTTTATTAGTTAAAAATATTCATGACTCTAATAATAAATTACAACGATATTAATAATGAAGATAAATTAATTCTATGATTAATTTAGTCTCGGTTCTGCAGCGACATCTATAGATAGATCTATGAGTATCTGCGCTTTACGGTTGGCAGCTCTGTATGCCGGCATGATAAAGTAGTTTACTGTAAATTTAAAATCATTTCCAGTTTTTCCTCCAAATTTTCCGTGATTTTCCCTCTAAACAAATGCAAGAAAATCAACAAACCGTCGATTTATGTTACAATGTGTACGATCAATATTCATGGTTCATAAAATCCTATGTTATGGTAATAAATTTTGAGGTTATCGTTATGTTATTAAAAAATTGATTTTAGGACTTCTTTACAGAGAAACATTAGAATAAATTCACCGATAATATACAAAAATCATTGGAAAATTTGAATCCGGATCAAATTGCACAATTATTAGACTATGATGCTTCAATGAAGTAATAAAATTTTAATTTTAATTGTAGCACATTTTATTGTTAAATTTTCAGGGATTATTGTTTTCCTCTATCGATTTTAGCTTTAAAACAATTGTTACAACAATTATCATTGTGGAGAAAGTGTAATAATGAGNAGAAACTTTTGGGTTGTTGTAGTTTTAATAATGAGAAAATATTAAAATCGTTTTGGCAGAGAGTTAAATTTAAGAAACGCCACGAAATATATTTGATGGCAAAAGTTCGATATATTACATTGATTATTATCGTATAAATCATTATTAAATGTTGTAGATGTGTTATAAAACGGCTACAGAAACGGATTGTTTCTATATCGTCGATGTTGGTTCTGGATTAGGCCATTTAAGTCGCATGCTTAATTATGGTTACGGTTTTAAAGTTTGCACAATTGAAGTCCAAGAATTGTTAAGTAAAGGAGCAGAGTAAGTGTATAGTATTATATTTCAATTTTCTAGACTCAAAATTTCAGGATACTCGATAATCAATTCGAGAGAATGTTACAGAAACACAATTACAACAAAAATTTCACGAAAACAGTCCATATTAATCAACGACTAGATTTCAATATAAGTGTAGACGAATTCTTGGAAATCATCAAGGATGCTTTCGGTTTTGTTGACTATAATTTCCGGTTCGGAATTGTGGGATTACACCCCTGTGGTGACTTAGGGGCAACTCTTCTACGACTCTACCGTAATTGTGAACAGATCAAATTCGTCAATATCGTTGGTTGTTGTTATATGAAATTATCTACAACGTATTTAAATGTTTTATTGTAAAATTTGTTTGGTGATATTAACCATTTTAGGTGCGAAAATCCGGGATTTCCTTTAAGCCAGTATTGTCAAAGTAGAAGTTATCAATTAGATTATAATTCCAAAGAAGTAGCTTGTCATGCTATTGAGAATTATGTTGAAAAGTTACGATATGGGGAAGGTTGGAAGTTGAAAATTCACGCCTATAGGGCTTTGATCGAGCAATTTATTGTCAATTATAGTCCAGATTTGCGACATTCCGCTTTAAGTAACGTTCATTGTACAGAAGATTTAACTTTCGAACAGTACGTTTTATAGTTTTAATGTTTTAATACTAAAATTCCATTATTTTTAGTTATTGTGAGAAAGCTTTGATTAAGTTGAATTTAAAATTCCCAGACGGCTACCTCAAAGATGATATTATCAGAGACTATTTAAAAGATTGGAAGAAAGTTGTAGTTTTTTCATCGTTAAGATTATTATTTGCGCCACTTGTTGAAACAATCATACTGTTAGATAGATTACTTTATATCCGAGAGATGGGTAATTTAAAGAAATTTTAGAAAATTTATAAATTTAATTTGTCTATTCTACAGGAAGTAAAGGTGAGATTATTTCTGTATTTGATCCAAAAATATCACCAAGAACTCACATATTAACTGCACAAAAATAATTGATACTATTACAATAAAAAAGTATAGAAAATTAAACTGGAGCAAGTACAATACAGGTCCTCGATGGTATGTACACCTGTAAATTAATTTTTGTTTGACACGTTTGTAATAAATTCGTTTTTCTTATGTTACCTGAACTGAATTTCTTCGCCCACTGAAACTTTCCGGTTTTGTAAAACAATGTACCGATGTATCGATACGTTTATAACCGCCGTATTCTTGATCATCCGAACTTAAAACAATTTTATATTCACCTTCACCCTCAAAGCCCAATTTATAATCGGCAAAACTCTTAGTTGGATGGAAATTGAATATAAATAATAAACCAGCACGTTCGAAAGCAATAACTTTATCATCTTCATGTTTCAAACTAACATAAGCTGGTGGTGATGCTAACCAACCATATTTTATTTCACAATAATTCATTGCTCTATCCCAATTATTTAAATATTTATATTTTAACAAATCATCATCGACTAAATGCCATTGTCGTCTAGCATAATGATATGAACTATTATTACCAGCACGTGGAAAATCTAACCATTCCGGATGGCCGAATTCGTTGCCCATAAAATTCAAATAGGCTTCGCCGCCTAATGAATGCGTTATAAAACGTATTAATTTATGTAAAGCAATACCACGATCGATAATTGGTGATGGATCCGATAATGTCGACATATGTGTGTACATTTCTTTATCCATTAACCAGAATGCTATTGTTTTATCACCAACTAGAGCTTGATCGTGTGATTCGGCATAAGCAACATTTGCTTCCATCCAACGGCGATTTGTTAATGTAAATACGATATTACCCATATCCCAACTATCATCTGAATAATGTTTTAATAATTTTATCCATTTATCGGGTATAGCCATAGCTAGACGATAATCGAAACCCATACAACCTTCACTAACAGGCCGGCAAGTACCCGGCATACCGGAAACATCCTCGGCTATTGTTATAGCATCATTATAAATTGTATGTATGATATGATTAGCCAACATTATATAAACAAAACCTTCTGTATCAACATTTAAATTGAAATAATCATCGTAATTTCCACTAAAACCTTGCCCTATACCGCGCGAATGATACAACATTGATGTAACACCATCGAATCTAAAGCCGTCAAATTGATATTGTTCCATATACCAACGGATATTCGATAATAAAAATCTCATCACTTCGTATTCTTGATAATTGAATAGTCTTGAATCCCATAATGAATGTTCGCCACGACTACCCGAATGGAAATAACAAGCGTCTGTACCGTCGAATTGATTCAAACCATCCATTACATTTTTACTAGCATGCGAATGAACTAAATCGAGTAAAACAACTAAATTTAATTCATGAGCCCGATCGATTAGACGTTTTAATTGTTCCGGTGTACCATAACGACTGGATGCGGCATAAAAACTAGTTACTTGATAACCAAAACTGGCATAATATGCATGTTCCATAATTGCCATTAATTGTATTGCATTATAGCCTTGACGTACAATTCTAGGCAATATATTATCAGTAAATTCATCGTATGTACCAACTCTTAATTCAGATGTAGCTATACCAACGTGACATTCATAAATTCGTAGACCGTTCGGTTTTTTCGGTTTATTAAATTTGAATTGATAACGTTGATTGTTTGGTGGATTCCAAAATTTGTGTTTATAAATGGTACCTTCATGTTTCGGTGGTTCAACAACATAAGTTGCATACGGTGATAAACGATCCTCTTTTGTGTTATTTTGGGTTTCAACAACGACTTTCAATTCAGATAGATGTGGAATAGCGCAACTACCATCGGGTTTTGGTGGTAATATCAATTCCCATTTACCATATTCTAATTTCTTATATGGGTGACTATCGCGATTCCAACCATCTATAATTCATAATTAAAATAGAAAATTTATTTGTTTATTCGAAATTTTCGTACTAAATTCTCCGGTAAGGTACAGTTGTTTCGCTCCAGGCGCCCATTCGCGACACGCAATCGAATTATCAGCTTGGACATTAAATCCATAATATTCATAACCCTTTGTAAATTTGTCTATACCGCCGCCATTCTCGTTAATCAATTCTATCATATCTTTAAAACATCCATAACTGCAATAGAATATTTGTTTACATTCATTCACCTTTAACGACCTTCAAAACAACAACAATAATAATGTTAATTAAATTTACCGGCGACGTATTTCCCGTTCGTGGGGCTTTAAATAAGGATCCCTCGACAACAATTTATCAATTTCCGGTACTTCAATTTCCATTGGATCTAACGATGAATATTTACCACCCATTTTTGTTTTATATAGACCGATACCTTTAGAATGTATCACAAATTCAATCTCGAATGCGGGTTAGAAAGCGACTGAATAAGAACAACTTTATTAATTTTGTCTAATTTATTTTATCAACAATATTTCTTTTTTATTTGTTTTGATAAAGTAATGTTAGAGTAAGGTCAATTGATACTGTTTTATTAATATCAATAGTAAATCAAATAATTTTTTAGCGAAAGGTTAAGTTTTCGTGACACTTTGACATCTAAATGATCATTTCCATTGGTGGAAATTTCACGTGCTTAATATCACGTGAATAATTAAATGTCGTGATTACCAATTACAACTATAACATCCATGGAAACTAAGCGGTATTTTTAAATGTCTTGCAAATGAAAAAATCATAGTTAAAATACTTTAAAAAAATCATGTCACGTGACAAACATTTGCGTTAAGCGTAGTGTCATACTATAGCTCAGTAGCGTCACGTTTGTTCCCATTTAAACAAAATAAAAACTATTTTTTTCATTTTAAACATTATAGGTTCAAATTAATGAATTGACTGACCCAAAACCACAAAATTCTCCAAAAAAGCAGTCAAAAGACTAATTAAAAAATTAAATCTTAATTCGAATTATTTCCATGAATTTGTATAGTCTATTTCCAGTTATGCGCAAGTCTCATATTTTAACCAATAGAATGATCCGTGGTGTGAATATTATATGGTGGAACAGCGCGCATGATTATCCATCTCTCTCGCACAATTTGACGTCAGGTTGGTCATGTCAACATAACCTATAGAAGACTGCTTGTATGGTTTTTTTTGAAGGGAAAGCGATATTAGCGAGAAGCGATAGAGCGTGGAACGGTAAAAGCGACAGGCGATAGAAGTGATTGAAGCGACAAACGATGGAGACGATAAAATAGACAAGCGATAAAAGTTATGACAAGCTATGGAAGCGACAAGCGATGTAAACGATAAAAGCGATAGGGGCGATAGAAGCGACAAGCGATGAAAGCGACAAGCGGTGGGAGCGATAGAAGCGACAAGCGATAGAAACGATAGAAGCGACAAACTATAGAAGCGTCAAGCGATAGAGGCGACAAGCGATAGAAGATACAAGCGATGTGAGCGAGATGCGAGATGCGAGAAGTGGTTTAATTAGAGGTGAAATTTGCCCGGCGCCTCCATCATTTTCGTCCGACATTCCAGGAAAATTGACCGTTTATTTTTAGTCTGATGGTTTTTGGTAGATTTATTAAGAGGTTGCTTCACAGACGCTAAAAAATTGGTCACCCCTTTCAAAACAGCGATAGAAGCGACAAGCGAGCAAAACAACAATCTACTACCTCATTGCATTGACCAAATGAGGTAGTAGAGTGTGCATCCTCTATTCTTGTGTAAGACCAATTTGGTCCACGTATGGGGAAATTTTGACAGTTATAGTCTTCACTCTGTCTAACTTATGAGTGTGTCATTCAATAGGGACCTTCTTTTCTCAAGCCTTGGTCGACCAAGACTTGAGAAAAGGAAGGCGAACATATCGACGTATCCAAAATGTCTGCCAACATAAGTCGACACGTCGATAATTCAGGCAATTTTCAAAATATCAAAATCCCCTCGGCTTTTGTATCAGCTTTCGAATGAGAGGTTGATCAATGCTGTAAAATAAAAACTGTGCCCAAATTCTTATATCTCCTCCCAGACATTTTCTTAATTTTCCGGAAAACTATCCGTGGAATCGGAAAATTTCTTATAGATTTCGAAAGAACTTTTTATTTGCTACCTAACAGTACAAGAATTCTTGCAAAATAATCAAAATTGGCGAAGTTATAAGAGAAAATACAAGAAATTGTACAAAAATACGAAAAAAACATGTTGTTAAATTTTCATCCGTAATTCAAATTTATATCAACATTTTAAAGAACGGAAAGAATTGTTAAAGGCTACAAGAAGTGTTCTTTCCAAAATTCTATCTGCGGTTGCCGTAGTCTCAAGGACAAGCGAGAAATCGCGAGTTAGAAATTCACATTTTTGCCGGTTAAAATTATCACTGCTAATCTTCTAATTTAAACGTAATTTTTGACCAGAATGACGTCATGCGCAAAATGTACCAAAATACGACATCTGCGCTGTTCCGCCACGGAATCATTGAATTTGGGCTCATTATATCTGGTTACTCAGTGCTGCCAATATTATTTTATGGTGCTATATTGGCATAATAAAACGTTTCCTTGACAATTGGTGCGCTCGAGTAGTAATGTCAATATGAAGTATACTCATTCAAATTGTTACATGTATTAATTAATTTATAAATCTATTATATAACTACTAATAGTATGATGCAATTTAGCATAGTAGCAAATTTCTAGTAATTGATTTTCTAGTACTTAATTTTTATTTTTGATCAATTTCTTGGAGGTCTGTTATGCCGGTCAATGTTCTATAGATTTTGATGGAGTATATTGTGCGAAGTTTAGCCGTTTAAGTTTATATCTGTTGGTAATACAGAAACGTACTGATTATAGCTGTCAAATGGCAACAAATCTAAAAATGTCAACACCTTCAAAGTCATCTGAATAATGTGAAAATTCTGTGCTTTTTAATAAAATGGCAACACAAAAGCCAGGAGAATGGGCGAATACGTTAATTCTTCGCTTTGAAGAACAGGTTTGTTATAAATAACAAATAATAATTCATATAGAAAAAATATATAATAGGAATACCTCCCACCTTTTAATCAATATTTACATGACAGACAACATCTAAAATAAATTACCATATAAATAATGTAATATTGTCACTAATTGTCATTGTTAATTGATTAAAAATTCTATTATTATTAAATATTTATGTGCTATTATCGTAGTTGCCTTGTCGTGTGGGGCCCCAGACAACACATTCAAGAATAAATGAAGAACAAAATAAGGCATGCATTATACAAATATCGAAATACCGGTTTGCATTAGTATTAGATGGTTTTGTAAAAGTATTGAAACGAATACACGAATTAGTAAGTAATTGATAATATTTAGAAAATTATTAATTCGTATTGGAATTTAGTACCAAGCGGGAACATGTGGGGCACCAAGACAACACGGTCCAGAATTAGAGAAAAACTACTATGACAGTTTACTTATTGTCTTAGAAACATTAGAGAAATGCTTTAATCAACAACCGAAAGACTCAATTACGCTTACAATGGAAGAAAATCAAAATTTAAAATCGTTATTGAAGGAGATTTGTGCATTTTTAGGTTTGTATTGCAAATTTTAATTGAAATTGAATTTTATTGAAATTAAATAATTATAGATATGTCCAGTGATAATCCGAACACCCATGCAATAAAAATCTTAGCCAGTAAAGTTTTATTTGCTTTAAGTGTTAATTTTTTTAATGCTGTTTTTAATCGTATTTCGTCAAAATTACAAGAACTCGCTTCATGTCCAGATGAGAATCCAGATTATAGTGATATTGAACTTATACAACATATTAATGTTGATGTTACACGACTTACAAAGCTATTAACAGGTAATTTAATCGATTATTATAATTGGTTTATAATTGTGTAATAATTTTAATGTAGAAGCAATCCAAAAGTTTCGTTTATTGAAAAAATCGGCCCATTTAGTATTTGTGAATTCATTAGAGAAAGCTATCTGGAATTGGATGAATCATTATCCGTACGAATTTGCTGAATTACAAAAAAATCCAAATGAAGAATTATCGAAATGTTGCGAACAATTATTCGATATATTAGATACATTCGCTGATAATAAAAAAGGACGTTCTGCTGTATGGTCGTTACAAATTATGCTACTAATTCTAGCACCTGTACGTTTACTATTTCTATTGATAAATCCTACTATTGTTTGTTTTGTAGAAAGTACTTGAAGAAATTGTAAATGCCGATAGTGGTGCACCGTGTTCACCCCGACATAATAAAAAGAAACAATTTATTGATGCAATAAAACGCGGTATTGGACCACATGGTAATTCTAGTAAACAATTAACAGAAGCTGCAGCTGTTACATGTGTTAAATTATGTAAAGCATCAACGTATATCAATAATAAAGATTCTAATAATGTTGTATTTACACTTGTACAAAGTGTAATCAACGATTTAAAAGTAATAAAATTTAAATCAATTTTTTTAATATTAAAATTATTGAAATTTTAGTCGTTATTGTTCAATACTAATAAGTTATTTTCTCGTGGACAAAATAACTTAAATCAAGACATGGATTTGATGATTGATTGTTTTGTGTCTTGTTTTCGCATAAAACCCCACAATAATGAAGCTTTAAAAGTTTGTTTAAATGTTAACTCACATCCTGTATATCATTTTGTATTAGTTCGATCACTCTATAGGTATTAATCGTAATTTAATTTAAATAATTATTAAACGAATAATTTTAGAATTGTAACAGAATCCAAACTCCATTGGTGGCCTAAAATCGATTTAGTTTATAGTAAATCATCTGAATTGAGAGCAATGTTTACAGATACACTAAATCGTGTTGCCCAAGGCTACAGTGCACATACACCATTAAGAATGATACAATCATTAACATTAAAAGGTAAAGATTCACAAGGTAAATTCAAAGATCGCGCTGAAGAAATACCAGGACATCGAAATTTATTGCTTTATATGGTTCGTTTAATACACGCCGATCCGATGTTGATGTTAAATGTAATTTCGTTGAAGATTATTGTAAAATTCGTTGAATAATTATTTATTTTAGAATCAAGGCAAAGCTGGACATGAAATACAAAGTTCAACGTTAGATTTAATAAATGGTCTAGTATCATTGGTACATCAACCAACAATGCCTGATGTTGCCCAAGAGGCAATGGAAGCTTTACTTGTTCTACATCATCCTGAAAAAATTGAAGTTTGGAATCCTGAAGCACCAATTAATACATTCTGGGATGTTAGGTATTTAAATTTATAGTTGTTTTAATTAATTAATTAGTTAATTAGAATCAATCTATTGTAGTTCGCAAGTATTATTTTCAATATCGCAAAAATTAATACAACACCAAATTATGAATTATACCGATATTTTAAAATGGTTAAGAGAAATATTGATTTGTCGTAACGCATTTTTATCGAGACATAAAGAATATGCCAATTTGGGTAGTCATATACCGATATGTAAACAAGCTCATATTAAATTGGAGGTAATTTGTTCATCTTTATAAATTTGAATTGTAATCTTGATTAATTTTAATTCTACTTTACTTTTATTTAGGTGGTCTTTTTTATGTATTTGTGGAGTATTGATATGGACGCTGTATTAGTGGCTATGAGTTGTTTTGCTCTACTTTGTCAAGAAGCCGAGATACGTTGTGGTTCTGATGAACTTACTGTTCAATATTTAGTACCAAATCATCATGTTTATCAAGAATTAGCTCAAGCTTCTACTATATTAACAACAGGTAAATTTTATTGATTAGAAATTTTCTTAAATTAAAAAAATTGCAATTAAAAAACAGCCAGCGGTGAATCTCGTATGTGTTTTCCAGAACACTCTAACGGTGAGCTTTTATATTGAATTCGAAATAATTGTAGTTCAAATTTATTTGAAAAAAATTGTTTATTGTGTATAGGTCGTGCTGCATTACAAAAGCGTATAATGGCATTGTTAAGAAAAATCGAACATTGTGTCAACGGTGTACAACCAGCCTGGGAGGAGACATTTATGAATTGGAATTCATTATCGAAAAATTTACTATCATATCCAAAAGCAAAAGTTGAAGATGGACAAATTGAACCATTCCATCGTTCGATGGGTAAACGTCGTGCATCACATCAAAATTCCGAACATGAATTGGAAGATCAAATAAATGAATGGGCTAATATGACTGGATTTTTATGTTCATTAGGCGGTGTATGTTTACAAAGAAAATCACCATCTAGACCAACATTATCAATATCATCACATTCAAGTTTATCAACAACAACATTAAGTTCAATTAGTTCAAATACATTATCAGAATGTCGAAAATCGAATGTTCTAACTGGTGCCGCACAAGAACAACGTCAATATTGTCCAGTAACACAGTTAGTATCGTTAATGCTTAATTATCGTTGAAAAATGTAAGTTTTATGTAATTTTAGATTTGTTGATTTATTATTACGTTTATTGGTTTGTAATAACGAGAAATTTGGGGCACAGATACAGAAACATGTAAAAGAATTAGTTGGACATGAAATGTCATCGGCTTTATATCCGATATTATTTGAACAAATCAAAACGATCGTCGATAAATTCTTCGATCAACAAGGACAAGTTGTTGTATCAGATGTTAATACGCAATTTATCGAACATATAATTTTTATAATGAAAAATATCTTGGATAACACAAAAAATGATCAACCTTCTGAACATTTAGGTGTAACAAGTATCGAAGGTATGATGTTGGCAATAGTGCGTTATGTACGCCATTTAGATATGACTGTACATGCGATACATATAAAAACGAAATTATGTCAACTAGTTGAAGCAATGATGAAACGTCGTGATGATTTAGCATTTCGTCAAGAGATGAAATTTCGTAATAAATTAGTCGAATATTTAACAGATTGGGTAATGGGTACATCACATCAAATAGCACCACCTAGTTCTGGTGATGTTACAATGATAACTAGAGATTTAGATCAAGCATGTATGGAAGCTGTTGCTGCTCTATTAAGAGGTTTACCATTACAACCGGAAGAATCAGATCGTGGTGATTTAATGGAAGCAAAAAGTCAATTATTCTTAAAATATTTCACATTATTTATGAATTTATTGAATGATTGTTCTGATAATACTGATGAAAAAGATGTATCAAGACAACGTGTTGCAGCCGGTAAATTAAGTACGTTAAGAAATGCAACAATACAAGCCATGTCGAATTTATTATCAGCTAATATTGATAGTGGTTTAATGCATTCGATTGATTTAGGTTATAATAAAGATTTACAAACACGTGCTGCATTTATGGAAGTTTTAACAAAAATCTTACAACAAGGTACAGAATTTGATACATTAGCTGAAACAGTATTAGCTGATCGTTTTGAACAATTAGTACAATTAGTTACAATGATAAGTGATAAAGGTGAATTACCGATAGCAATGGCATTAGCAAATGTTGTAACAACATCACAAATGGATGAATTAGCACGTGTTTTTGTAACATTATTCGATGCAAAACATCTATTATCACCATTATTATGGAATATGTTTTATCGTGAAGTTGAAGTCTCGGATTGTATGCAAACTTTATTTCGTGGCAATTCATTAGGTAGTAAAATAATGGCGTTTTGTTTTAAAATTTATGGTGCTAGTTATTTACAAACATTATTAGAACCATTAATTCGTCCTTTATTAGATGATACATCGTGTAGTTTTGAAGTAGATCCAGCTAGGTATATTATAAATTTTTGTTATTTAAATTATTTTAATTAATTTTAATTATAGACTTGAACCTAATGAAGATATTGAGGAGAATCGTCAAAATTTGATTGCTTTAACACAGAAAGTATTCGATGCAATTGTAAGTAGTGCCGATAAATTTCCACCACAATTACGATCAATGTGTCATTGTTTATATCAAGTGTTAAGTAAACGTTTTCCACAATTTCCACAAAATAATATTGGTGCAGTTGGTACAGTTATATTTTTACGTTTTATAAATCCAGCTATAGTATCACCACAAGAAATGGGTATTGTTACAAAACAAGTACCAACATCTGTTAAACGAGGTTTAATGTTAATGTCGAAAATCTTACAAAATATAGCAAATCATGTTGAATTTAGTAAAGAACAACATATGTTACCGTTTAATGATTTTTTACGTGCACATTTTGAAATTGGTCGAAGATTTTTTATACAAATTGCATCTGATTGTGAAACAGTCGATCAAACATCACATTCAATGTCATTTATAAGTGATGCAAATGTATTAGCACTACATCGTTTATTGTGGAATCATCAAGAGAAAATTGGTGATTATTTATCGAGTAGTAGAGATCATAAAGCTGTCGGACGACGGCCATTTGATAAAATGGCAACATTATTAGCCTATCTAGGACCACCTGAACATAAACCTGTCGATTCACAGTATACAAATTATTTATTTAATTAATTATTCGACAATTATAAATTGAAATTAACAAATATTTTAGTTTATTATTTTCATCGTATGCACGTTGGAGTTCTATCGATATGTCATCAACAAAATTCGAGGAATTAATGGTTAAACATAACATGCACGAAAAAGAGGAATTTAAATCGATAAAATCATTAAATATTTTTTATCAAGCTGGTACCAGTAAAGCTGGCTATCCGGTTTTCTACTACATCGCACGACGTTACAAGTAAAATATTATTATTATTAAATTATAATTTTCACAATGTTCATTGTAGAATCGGTGAAACTAATGGTGATATGTTGATTTATCATGTTATATTAACATTAAAGCCATTTTGTCATTCACCATTCGAATTAGTTGTGGATTTTACACACACCTGTTCTGATAATCGATTCCGAACCGAATTTCTACAAAAATGGTTTTATGTACTACCGGAAGTAGCATACGAGAATATACATGCTGCTTATATTTACAATTGCAACAGTTGGGTACGCGAATATACAAAATTCCACGATCGGATATTGGCCCCATTAAAGGTAATAATCGATTTAATAATACACTTGTATATAAATTTATCAATTTTTAGAATAATCGTAAATTAGTATTTATCGATGCTCCAAATAAATTGACCGAATTTATCGAACTTGATCAACAGAAATTGCCGGGAGCTACATTAAGTTTAGATGAAGATTTAAAAGTGTTTAATAATGCTTTAAAATTATCACATAAAGATACAAAAGTTGCAATAAAAGTTGGTCCTACTGCCATACAAATAACATCATCTGAAAAAACAAAAGTATTATCACATTCTGTTTTATTAAATGATGTTTATTATGCATCAGAAATCGAAGAAGTTTGTTTAGTTGATGATAATCAATTTACATTAACTATAGCTAATGAAAGTGGACCTCTTAGTTTTATTCATAATGATTGTGATAGTATTGTACAAGCGGTTATTCATATTAGAAATCGTTGGGAATTGAGTCAACCGGTAATTATAATTTTATTATTATAAAAATAGGGGAAAATTAATTTTATTTCTAGGATTCTGTGACTGTACACCAAAAAATTCGACCTAAAGATGTACCTGGAACATTATTAAATATGGCTTTATTAAATTTAGGCTCATCTGATCCAAATTTACGTACAGCTGCCTATAATCAATTGTGTGCATTAACAGCAACATTTGATTTAAAAATCGAAGGACAATTATTAGAAACCCAAGGTTTATGTATACCATCAAATAATACGATTTTTATAAAATCTGTATCGGAAAAATTAGCAACAAACGAGCCACATTTAACACTAGAATTTCTAGAAGAATGTATTCAAGGTTTTCGTGTATCCAGTATCGAATTAAAACATTTATGTCTTGAATATATGACACCATGGTTAGCAAATTTGGTACGATTTTGTAAACCATCCGAAGAGAATAAACGTCAAAAACAAGTAGCACAAATATTAGAAAAATTAATTTTATTAACAATTGAAGAAGTTGAAATGTATCCGTCAATACAAGCGAAAATTTGGGGCTCTATCGGACAAGTACCAGAATTAATTGATATGGTTTTGGATAATTTTATACATCGTTCAGTTAATTCTGGTTTAGGTTCACCAATGGTTGAAATAATGGCTGATACAGCTGTAGCATTAGCATCAGCTAATGTTCAATTAGTTGCTAAAAAAGTTATTGGACGTTTATGTAGAGTTGTTGATAAGACATGCCAATCACCTACACCATTATTAGAACAACATATGATGTGGGATGATATAGCAATATTAGCGAGATATTTATTGATGTTATCGTTTAATAATTGTTTAGATGTTGCCCGTCATTTACCATATCTATTTCATACAGTAACATTTCTTGTATGTTCTGGTTCGCTTAGTATGCGTGCATCGACGCATGGTTTAGTGATAAATATAATTCATTCATTATGTACCTGTACGAAACCTTCATTTTCTGAAGAAACCCAAAGAGTTTTACGTTTATCATTAGATGAATTCTCATTACCAAAATTTTATTTATTATTTGGTATTAGTAAAGTTAAATCAGCTGCTGTAACAGCATTTAGATCAAGTTATCGTCATCCAAATGAACGATGGTTAGGTAGTGAACGAAGTTTTTCTGGTGCATCATCATCAGATCGAGAACGTTTATCATTAACATCATTAGAAGTAATAACAGATGCATTATTAGAAATAATGGAAGCTTGTATGCATGATATACCAGATTGTGATTGGCTAAATAGTTGGACGTCATTAGCTAAAAGTTTTGCATTTTGTTTTAATCCAGCATTACAACCAAGAGCATTAATTGTATTTGGATGTATTAGTAAAAGTATAACAGATCATGATATGAAACAATTATTAAGGATTTTAGTAAAAGCATTAGAAAGCTTTAATGACATATTATTAATCGAAGCTTTAGTTATGTGTTTAACACGTTTACAACCATTATTAAGACCTGAATCACCGATACATAAAGCCTTATTTTGGGTTGCTACATCTGTTCTACAATTAGATGAAGTATCTCTATATGCATCCGGTTTAGCTTTATTAGAACAAAATTTGCACACGTTAGATTCTCAGGGAATTTTCGAAGATAGGGTAACGATAAATTAAACCATCAATCGTATTCTCTAAATTTTCGACCAATTACGGTACGGATTACCAAAAAGTTAGAGAATACGATTGAATAATAAATAATTTAATTAGTGTTGATTTAATTGTAGACACTTGAAAGTGTGATGATGTCAACTAGAGAACCGTTGGAATGGCATTTTAAACAACTTGATCACGCTGTTGGACTTAGTTTTAAAGCGAATTTTCATTTTGCTTTAGTAGGACATTTGCTCAAGGGGTACCGTCATCCCACACCAACTACTGTATCGCGAACATCAAGAGTATTAACAATGTTACTTGCAATTGTTGCTAAACCACATCGACGTGATAAATTCGAAGTAACACCAGATAGTGTTGCTTATCTCACTGGTAAATTATTCAATTTTATTGTAATTAATCGATAAAATTTTGATTTTTATAGCTTTAGTTGGTGTATCCGAGGAAGTGAGAAGTCGCTGTCATATCAAACATTCATTATCACGAAATTTATCCGATTCTATATCGCAAGACAATTTCATGAACGAAAATTTAAATAATATAAATAACCAAAGTAATCACTCAGGAAATGTAACCAATACGGGTAGTGGTGTTAATCGTCGTCAAAAATCATGGGATCTTCTAGATCAAACCGCCATTGCTCAAGCTAGACAACATAAACAACCACCTCAGCATCAGGTATGTTTATTATTATTATTTTTCTATTAAATGTCATTAAAATTTAATCGAAATGTTGTAGAATTGTTGCTATTAATACTGAATTTTGTTAATAATTGTTAGTTATTGTTTTATTTTTATTTAATTTTTATCATTTATAATTATAATAATTATGGTTTAGTAGTAGAATGGTTTGGTTTAAATGTTAATTATTTTTGAAAACAAAATTGCACGATTCAATGATTTTCACGTATTGTTCAAGGAAATTGTGGTAATAACACATTTTTATGCTTTGTTTAATTCACATATGTACGTTGTTGTTTAAAATTAATGTTATTTCATTGAATTTAACAAAATTCCAAATATTTTCAGCAACAACAACATATCAACTCTACTACTACAATATTTCGTTTAACAAATTATTTCGAATTTGTTTTATTGAACTAAAAAATAATAATGTATGAATGTATTGTGTGTTTTGTTTTCCGTGATTGTTTTACTAATTTTTTTTTGTTTTAATGGGATAATTTATTAGTAATAAGAATCTAACAATAACTGATTAGGTTGAGAATACAACAGCCAGTAAAGGCTGGCGCAGTCTAGACTTGTCCCATAGTCCGGGACCACAGACAAACGGTGGCCTTACCCGGCCCCTATATCGAACACAACGTTCTAGTTCAGTACCTGTACAACAGAATCCAACACCTACTAATGTATTAAACAGTGAGACACAAAATCAACCTCCCTCTAAAGTAAGATTTGCCTGCCGTCTATCAATTTTCTTTTCCTTTTCTAAAGAACAATTGATTTGCCGATAAACTTCGAACGTTTAGTAATTTACAAATACAAATAAAGCTACTACTTCATTAGTTAATTTTAAATTAAAAATAATTTCAATAATAATGTAGTAGCTTTGTTGTTTGGCTTTAATTATGTCTTCAATGTTGTCACTGTATTTAAAATTTCTTAAACCACTGTTTAATTTTATTTTTAATTAACCAAATAAATTTTAGATATTGCTTATGATATAACTATCTATTATCTATTTCTATTAATGCACATATACCGAAATTACGGAGTATTTTGTGCTGCATTAAGCATTTTACTAATCATATTGTTGCTTATATATTGCCTGTATGCCTGGGGGTGATCTACAATAACAGAATGCACGTGCCCTCTTCAAATCACAACGTTCATTTTCGATGCCAACTAGTAAAGAATCCAAACTGCTTGATAAGGTAAAAATAAATTAAAAAAATACAAAACTATACAACAAATCGACCATACCAACACACAGCTTTCACAATAATTGTCTAAAATATTTAGTTTGATTTAGTTTATTTACATATAGGTTTATCAACTTGTATTAAACTTATAAACCATATAACGGTGGTTTAGTGGTGAGTATTATGGTGAATTTGATAAATCTATAATTTGATTGAACTATGCACTGCACGCACTGAAGAATGCCTTTTATAAATGTGTTCTGATCAATGTTGACTAAATATAATTTTGATTGATAAAATTCTAATAAATTTCCAAATAAAATTGTAGAATCGCAGTACTAGAGTTTCTGTAAGCAACGAAAACAACGTACTTCTTGATCCAGAAGTTCTCACAGACTTTTCTACTCAGGCTTTAGTTTTAACTGTATTAGCAACTCTTGTTAAATATAGTACAGATGAAGCAGAAATTAGAATATTATATCAGTATCTTGCAGAAGGAGCTGTAGTTTTTCCAAAAGTTTTTCCTGTAATGTAAGTAGATAATATTAAAATTAATGTATCAAATAATATTAAATTGTTTTATAGTTATAATTTATTAGATATGAAAATTAATAACGTATTAACCTCTTGTCATGACCAAGTAATTTTAAGTGCAGTTAGAAGTATAATTCAAAATATGATATCTTGTGAAGATACAAGTCAACAACAATTGCATTATTTGCAAAGCTGCGGTTTTGGGGGATTATGGCGTTTTGCTGGTCCATTCAATAAAGTACAATATAAAAACAATCAAAATACTAATAATTGATAATATTTTATTTCTAGTATAATAATACGGCTGAAAGTAGTGAATTATTTGTAAATTGTTTAGAAGCAATGGTCGAAACATGTCTTCCTATTGAAGAATCTGAGGGTGAAAATGGTGAAATGCAACAATATCCGTCAATGTTAAGTGTCAGTTCAAATATGAATTTATCATCTAGTTTATCAAGTTTAACATTGGGGTCGCCAACTGAAAAAGAAATTACTAGAGATCTAGAAGGTGGCAGTACAACATCATTAGGTCGTTCATCATTCAATAAACAACGTAGTTTAAAAACAAAAAATCATCTGCATTCGGAAAACTCTTCAATACATAAATAAATTATACATTTCTACTTTATTATAATATATATGAAAATTTGTTTTTCTAATAGGTGAATTTCTAATTAATAATTAATAATAATAATAATACGCCTACAAATATCGAATCGTACGAGTTCTATAATAACGTTTTTTGTCAATCAATTCAAGGCAGGATATGTGAAATTTTCCAAATAAGCTTTACTACTGTGTTCTATAAAAGAATTGGTGTAATTTGGATTCCATTTAATTTGTTTTTAATAGTATTATCTAGTTTAGTTTACGCATGTAAACTTAAAATAACCAAAAATAATTGTAAGTCTTATATCTCTCTATTCTCAATTGACTCTCTTATAGCCTCTCTATTTTTATTTTTTATTATAAATAATTTCAACGAAGATAGTGGAATATTTGTGTTCATTATGATTATTTTGTTTTGTTTTAAGATTAGTTTGTAGTGATCCGTTACAGTATTTTTTTTCTATAAACAATTAATTTAAGTTCCTATGATTTTACAAATTTTCGATATATTTTTGTTTATTTGATGAAATTAGAAAATTCGTTTTCACATATCCATTTGTTCGTTTTCTTTTTTAATAATAACATTTTTAAAATTCTTGCTGTTCAATGTACAAATTTTTAAAGAACAAAACTGATACTTTATCAAGTGTTTCGATATAAAATATTTTTTATCTATGTATTTTATGTAAATTTTAAATTAATCTCTTTATTTAAAAATTTTATTGTTTATGTCTTACATAAAAATTCTATTTGTGATAGATTAATGTATAAAATAATAATTAAAAAAACAGAGTTTGGATGTTTCTTGATTATGACAACCAAATTTTATTCAACTGTAGAATTACGCAAGTCTACTGTTTACTTGTACATTAGTTAACGGTACTTCCGGAGTAGTCTGACACTAGAACTGCCAGTCAGGTAATCAACCAAAATTGAGTTAATTTTGAAGATGGAGAAATTTTCACAAATCTAGTCCATAAAACGTCAAAACTCGTTGATTACGGGTGAAAATTGGGGAAAATTGGATCACAAAATATCGGGTATTTTGGGCTGGTTATGGATAGATGTCGCCTTATCGATGATTTTTAAATAGCCCCAAATGCAGGTGAATTTTTTATTTCTATTATACTTAATTGTTAATTGATTTTAAATAAGAGTAACAAGGGTATTAATTCTGCGATTAATTTAGAAAATTTTTAATATTTTTATTTCAACACTTTTATTAGAAATCACAAAATTGGAAACGAACATTTAAACGTAAATTATCAGTCTTCTAACAGTAAAGATAATAATGATTGGAATTTATATAAATTTGTAT
>JACDRQ010000791.1:3565-22922 GCA_013841215.1 Hycleus cichorii
ATACGATCAAATTCATTAGAAATTTGGCCCATTTTTTTCGTTGATTGAATCCGCAATCCAGTGGCGTAACGATCCAATTTAATGCGCTCATCAATAAAACGTTAACAAACAATTAATTAAAGCTTGACGCGTTTCATCCGTAAATGTGGATAATTAAAGCTTGTTGTACGGATCATTTAGTGAATATTTTAAAGTAAATCACATTTTTCTTTCTTTTAATTAGATTAATGAACATTCAATGTTTGCACAATCACATTTCTCTTTATTTACACAATTACACGGCTTTTTTTGTGAAATTTTGTAGAGATTTCCGCAAAAATAAAACAAGAAAACGTTTACATCTTGATACAGCTATCTACAATTACCAATAACAATAATTTTTATTTTTTAAATATAAATAAACGAGGAAAAAACGAGTTATTGGCGTATCTGGAAGAGAGAGAGAGAGATCTGTATCGGGATGGGAACGGATGTCAAGAATACTTCACAACTTGCACAAGTCTTATAAAATATTGTTAGAAAACCAGTTGGGATTTATTGTGGAAAATTCTTCAACAACTCTCAATCATAACAATTTAAATTTTATTCTTTTCATAATCGCCACTATTTGATTAAATCTTCTTACAATACAAAACAATCATCTTCATTATTAGCTTCAGGTTAAATTCTATCAACTCTACTTTATAATCTAATCAACTTCAGGGCGGAATTTTATATTAAAATCATACAATTTAACTTTCACTAATCGATTTTTATTGAAAATATCAAATATCCGGTCATATGTTGGTTATAAAATAATAATAATTTTAGACCTTTTGCGAGGAAGTGGGTGTTAACAGGCCGTCGTTTTCTTCAACTAGCTAACAGTTATCGTCTTCAATTGTGTGTATGTAAACGATACATTTCAGATCTTGGTTTGATAAATTCGCTTCAATATTGACTGAAAAATCGACAATCACGTTCATCGATCAGTTTAATATTGATTCGATTATTGTTGTTAGAAATTTAATTTGCAATTTTCTCTAGAAATCACCGGGTAATATAAATAATAATTATATTAAAAATTGGGTTTTTGTTTCAAGTTTAAATCGTGACAAAGAAAGATACTTTTCTTATAATGTTCCTAATTATTTAAATAAATAAACAACAATAACAACAACTGTTTTGCAACAATTGCTATTGTTCCAACTAGTAATAGAGATTGTTATTCTTTTTTATTTCTGTCTATTAACTAATTGAATAGAAGAAGGAAAAAATGAGAAAATTACCATTTTATTGTTGATTTGTCCTATCGTATTAAAGAGAAAAATTCTGGAAATATTGTAGCGATTTTTATTACAATTTTAAATGGCTCTATTCAATTGTAATAACGACATTTCTTGCTTAATTATTAACAGATATCATCTCAACTGTTTTTTTTCGATGAGTTTTTTAAGCAACATTAGATTGTTCTAATGACTAATCAACTAATAAAATTTGCTTTTATGACTTTCCTTAATTCTTCCACTGAAATTTCGCAATTCTTCTCATTCCAATTTCAATGCACACATTCTACACTTTGAAAATACTCTTCAAATACTCTCTATTTTAGGACTATACAATATACTTTTAAAAATTCTTTGAATCTTCTGCAATTTTCTACATCTTTAACGATTCAATTGCCCATTTATTTCTCAATTTGAAAAGTAATTAACATTCTACTCACACTATTTCTTCTCTTTTACCTCTATTGTCGCTAGAAAACACACAATAGTCTTTCAGGATTATTAGAAAATTCTACTGAAATGTTTTTCAGCTATCTTTCTATTCTTGTAAATAGTCTTTATGTGTAAAATCTAGTTACTAGAAATCTTGCCGTAAGTTTTTTCAGTTTTCTTTTTCAAATTGTAGTAGTTCTATTAATTTTCAGTCTAATTGCTGGAAGATCTTTTAAATTAAACATATTCACTTTTGATCTGCTCTTCGTTGTCTTTGATTTTAACTTTCTCTACTTGTATTCCTTCTATTCATTAAAATTCTGTAGTCTATATTTTCTGTCGTTTCAGTAATTTCTTAGTTTTCATTATACCTACGCTTTAAAGTTTTTAAAGTCATTATTTCTTACTAAAACTTTACTCAAATTCAGTCTTTTTTCAAATAATCTTTCAGAATCAAAGAAAAAATCCTGAAACATTTTTCAGCTAGCTTTCTATGCTTGTAACTAGCCTTTATGTTTGTTTTATTTCAGTTTCTTGTAATCTTTTTCAAGTTGTAGTACTTCTATTAATTTCAGTCCAATTGATGAAAGTTCTTTTAAATTATGCAGATTCAATTTTGATTTACTGTTCTTCGTTATTTCTGATTTTAACTATCTACTTGTATTCTTGCTATTCATTAAAATTCTCGTAGTCTATATTTTCCGTTGTTTCAGTAATTTTTTAGTTCTCACAACAGACTTTTGAAGTCATCATCATTATTTCTTACTACAACTTTATCTTAGTTCAATCTTTTTCAAATTATAATCTTTCAGAATCAGTAAGACAGTCGTTACTGAAGCAATATTCAGCTATCTTTCTATACTTGTAAACAGTCTTTAAGTTTACTGAAAATCTTTGTCTTGTTTTAGTTACTATGAATTTTGGCCTCAAATTTCAGTCTATACTGCTGAAAGTTCTTTCAAATAGAGCAGATTGATTTCTGAATTACTGTTCTTCTTTAACTTTTATCTTAATTTTCTCTGCTTCTTTCAGCCTATATTTTCTGCTGTTTCAGTGACTTTTCACTTTTCAAACCATTACTTAAAACTACTCTTATTTCTTTATTTCTTCAAAATTTCCCCTATTTCATGAAATTTACATAAATTCTGAAGCTTTCTTCTTAGAACTATTGTTCCTAAATTTTCAAATTTTCAAATCTGCTAGAACTATTCTTGTTTTTTTTGTTGTTTTTGTGGCAATATTTCAGCTTATAGATTTTCAGTTTCAGTATTAACAATTCAAATGCACTCATAATTGTTGATATAATTTCTGTTTGTTTCCGGAACCGCCTTCTAGCCTTTAATTTGCCTATTTATCACCAGGGTGCTTGTTTTAGTACTCATTAATTTACTACCATTAAGGCATTCTTTAACTGTTTATTATAATTTTACAGATAATTAAGATAAACATTTAATTAAATCGATTTATTACAAGAAGTAATTAACACATAAACAATTTTCATTTTATTATTTCATTATTATTTTTTTATATCTTTACTCTTCTACTAATAATAATAAAATTTATTGTTCAATTATCTTTCAACTAATAATTATCTGTCGAAATAATTGGTGATTCCAATTGTGTATTGTAAAAACAGATAAACTTTTAACATGTCTATCTCTTGACAATATCCATCAAGTCCTTGTTAACTAACTCTGATTTTCATCAATGACACATTCACATCAATCTTAACTCTTAACTAATTTACAAGAAACCTAAATAGACAACGATTGAAAATAACAAATTTTCCATGATTTCAACTTATTCATTCAGATATCTATATTTGTATAGAGTTGAAAGAGAATAGAGGGGCATAAAAAAACAACAATTACGTAACAGTTAACAGAGAATCGTGCAACATTTAATAACTGTTAATATTTTTGCGGCCATGTCAAGATATTGATCATGACATCGCTGCCCCACCTACCATAATAATAATGATAATAATAGAAAATGTAATAATAACGCCGCCACTGAACTTTTCCTATAATCTCTCAAATCTGTCGTTGTACCTCGTCAAAAGAACTGACTCATACTAATTGAGAATTTATGATAATTGATCTTTAGAGGCATGAATATATCAAATTCTTTGTTAATTAAAACCGAAAAAATATAAATAAATACGCGTAAACTTTCATCGAATTAGAGCAACTTTCTTTCAACTATAAATAATTTCGATATTTTTCAATTAATATCAATGTGGAATTTCACTTTTATTATTAAAATACCGTTTCAATGATTAACTATTTCCTACGATTAATATATAGACTTTCTTTAAGTGTTGGTTTTCGGGTATTTTTTCCAAAGTATTAATTAAAAATTCATTAATTATTGTTTGGCGTCTTATTTTAACAAGATAGTAGAAATTCCTTTGAGGGATGGGCCGGCCGATGTGTGCAAATGCCAGATAAACACATGCCTACCAAGATCAATCTTCGTAGGCGAATACTCTGAATGTGTGATTGTTTATATTGATAAGAAAAGCGACCGGATTAAATAACTTTTATTTAAAGATCTATCAGATTCCACTGGGGGCCGTAACCTGTTCCTACGCTACACCATTTACTGGATGGTAACTGCAATTGCACTAACACAATTCAAAACTAACACACACATATGTATATTTATAATAATAATAATCATTATAAAAATTTTCAAGCGAACCTACAATGAAAATGGTGCCTTGTTTCATGTGAATTGAGAGACATTTCCAGTTTTTTTTCGTCTCTTTTAGAAAAACGGAATCAATTCTCGTTCTTCTATTTTAAGTTCTCGTCTGTTACAGTTTGTTGTTTTTGTAATGCAAATGCAACACACTATAAGGAAAACACGGCTATTACATTCACGCCTACAACATTTATATGGGGCCTATACATGGTCAAGCACATGTTACGTGGCCGATAACTTGGACCAGATTTATCTTTATTATATGCTATATTTCCGTTGTTTATTTGTTTGTTTGTTTGAAAACTTCTATCTAAATTTAGACGATTTTGATTAGAATTCGTGAAAATTTCCAACAAAAATTCAATCAGTATTTAACAACAATTTGTTCCTTTTTTATTTTATTGTTTCTCTATTTACACATTCACGACATTAATCCACATTTATTTTGTAATAATTTTGTAGAATGCACCTTTTTTTGAGATAAATAATTGATGCACCACCCAAATCTAACATAAGTTTTAAGACAATTTTAGAAACGTTTCACTTTTAATTTTTGTTGTGTTCCTATGTTGAAATTTTTCAAATATTATTGTTTGTTTGTTTATTTTAAGTGCAATTGCCTCTTAGTTACCTTGTATATTGTTTTTAAGACATGTTTCCTAGATTAGTCAAAGTTATTATTATTTTTTTTTTTGTAAATTATTTTTGTACAATCAAGACTTGTTTTAAGTTCAAGTTGTTCAAGCCATTCTAATGAGCAAGAGAAAAAATTGTAGAATAATTAGAGCTTATTTTAGTCAAAAAATGGTTACCATTATAGCGAGATTTAATGTTTCATAAAAAAATTGAAAATCGATTCAAAAGCAAAAATTTTAGTCAATTTTAGTTGTTTTTAAATTTTCACAATTCTTCTGTAAATAGATCTTCCTTTTATTATAATTCTATAGCTGGGACCAACGAAATGGTATTTGTATTACTATGTAAAGTTCATCATTATTATTATTATTTTGGTGTAATGTAAACTATATTTAATCTTGTATATTTGTAATTTTTTTGTAATTATAATATTAATAATAAAAAACAAACAAACTAGAATTTGAATTGTTCCTGAAATGACCTAAATTGCGATTGTTGAAATTTAATTATTATTATTATTATTCAAAAACAGTTTCGTTGAGAATTCGTGAAATTACATGGTGATTTCAACGCACGGTCTAGACGCAGACCGGCATGTAATGCACGCTTTTTAAATTGTTATTTAATAGTTTAATCGTTGGCAAAAATTGAAATGTTATTGAAATGACAACGATTATTGCGAAAGTCCTCTCCAAATTTTTCGCCATTGAACACAGTGCGTATTATTAACGATTCTTGTAGAATTCGCGAAATATTACGAAAGCGTGATGTTCTTTATGAACTGCAATTCAAGAGCCTCCTTGTCGCCATAAATGACCCGAATTCGGGCTAATTGGACAGCGTTATTAAAGGTCCGCTATTGCTCAAAATGCGAATTTTCTTTCAATAATACAATGTAGATTTTTGATCAGAAATCAAATACTCCCATTCCCAAAGCAATCACACGGTAATTTCACGTTACTACACACAAAAATTTGCCTTAGGTTACCCGACTACAGTAATTCTCAATTTTTTTATCTCTAAGCTTGGTTGGATTCCTCTTTTTTCGATTGTTGTCGGGTTATAGTTGAGGTTTTGTTGAAATTGTAAAGATCACTGTGCGACTTCTGTGGAATTACGTGGAGATTTCAACAGACAATCGAGACACGAATTTATCTGTAAATTCTATTTACTGAGTTGATTAGAATTTTGACTTCAATTAATATGAAATGCATATTTGGACTTCCCAAATGCTGTTGACAACGTCAATTTTCCGTATGTGACGACCGGTGGGAAAGTCCTGTGGTGATTTGAACGGTAGGTCAGAACACAGACATGATTTTCTTCTAGGAACAAAAAAACGATCATCTACCAATTTTGTGTAATCACTTGTTAATACACATAAACTTGCCTTGAGTTATCAAGACTTGTAATTCATTTCTTTGTTTACTTGTTCCATGTTTTTTCCTTCCTTTCCATTCTTCTATGTAATAAAACCACAATTTCAATGAAATTCGCAATTGTGTGTGACAAACAACAAAACGAAAGAATTTAGGCCAAATTTTCTACTCTCTTACTCTATTGTGATGTTGAAATTTTATAAATTAATGTGAATTTTCAATGATTCGAAATTAATTTAATGGTGAATTTTCCATAAAAAATTCCAATGAATAAAAATTGGTAACATCCACTGTGATGATATGGCGTGCGCCCAACTCACGATCTGCACGTTTTTAACCTGAAGCACATTAGAGAGAATGACATAAATGTACAGAGATACAAACATGTACTCCTAATCTGGGCCTTATTATTTTAAATTAAATAATTTAGATTAGAATCCAGGACCGGACTTGTGTAGCAGATGTCATCAACATTGTTAAGACTATTTTTATGAAATATGTCTATTCGTTTTTCTTTTACTGAAAAGATAAACGATTTTGATCTGTTTCCGTGGGAGGTCGTTTATTTTATCGGATCATCACAGGACAATTTGTAACAATTCTAAACAACTATTCAACATAATTATTATGAAATTTGAGATGAGCTCCAGTCCCCTTCTATATTATTGTCGTGATAAAGGAAAATATGATTTTAAACCATATTTTTTTGGTTGTTGTGAAAGCTAACATTGTCATGAATTTGTTTTTATTAGCATAATTTTTCTACAGAAGACCATGTAATTTTATTTGAATAATGTTGGAGCGTGGGTGGTGGATTTTATGTAAAATAGACGACGTTAAAAAGGTTAAAAATTCGGTGTTTCGTTAACGAAACATTTCAACTTTGATAATCGATGATTTCGGGTTAATTGAGACGAAATTTGTGAAGATTAACAAATTCACTCGTTGTGTGGGCGTATTGAATTCTTCTCTTTTATATTCTGTTCAAATAATCTGAAACCTTAGTTTTTTCGGTAGGTACTACATGGGTGGTAATTTATAACAAGTAGCAATACAATATTTTTTTGCAAAAGAAACCTTATATTAATGACAATATTCACAAAGAATCGGTGATTATCTTAATTTCATGATAATTGTGACAGGTGAAAGAGGCAATGTTGATTGAATATAGCGTGTCAATCAACGTTTAAAATTACTAAAAGAGGATTATTAACGATCGTATTAAATAGTAAGTGGATACGTGTTCTATTGAGAAGAAGCGTCTCGGTTTTTTTATTGTCTTGCTATACAGGAAAACGTAACAGATCTTCTCATTTTTATTCTTTTATTTAATTCTACTGCTTTTTTTAGAGTAGCTATTATTGCAACTTTTCAATTTTATAATAGCGTGAAAAATAATATAAATTTATTAGAATTTGCAAGCTCATTTAAGAGATCTTGATAACAGTATAATATCAAATTAAATAGAGAAATATACGTAGTTAAGTATTATATAAAGATAATAAATAACAGTGATATTAGATAATATCTGTATCATAAACGTTTCAACATGCTGCAATTTAATTTATGATAAAAACGATTCGTTGGTGACTGAAATTAGCAAATTTATTTGCTAAACATTCCATAGCGTTACTGAAACTCAATACTGCTTTGAAATTTATCGATTCCCCGACTGACTAGCTGTTTCAGCGAACTTTTCAGCTCTTACATGCCCAATTACTCAACATTTTAACCCAAGTTCTTGTACTTCTTGCTAGTCTTTCATCGGTTCGTATACTTGTAATGTTTGAAAGTGCAAAAGTTGTACAGTTTTCAGCTGACTATTTTTCAGTTTTTATCCACTTTTCAATAAAATTTTCAGATTTTTCGAATTTTGACTCTTTTTATAAAAATTTCGAGTCATTTGCTTTCAGTAATTTCGGATTTTGTTCACTCACAATCAGTAATTTTAATAAAGCTTCTATTGGCTCATTTGTTATTGAAGATTTTTCTATTCCTAGCTTATTATCTTTCAGTCATTTGTAGGTACGCACTTTTTAGTGAGATTCTCAAATTTCCCAAAATTTTGACTCCTTTTGCCGAAAATTTTAGATCTTGAGCTTTCATTAGTTCTGGTAACTGTTTGACTCTCTAATTTTAATCAAGCTCGTATTGATTAATTTATTACTGAAGCTTTTTTACTGATTTCACTCTTGATTTCAACTAACGAAAATTTTTAGCTCTTTTACTTTTTTATTTCATGGACTTTTGAAGATTTTTCAGCAACTTTGTTCCTGATTTCTCATCATCTCTAATTTATTACTGAAGCCTTCAAACTGATTCCCCTCCTGATTTTCAATGATGTTTAATATTGAAAATTTCAAGCTCTTGCTTTTAAGAGCGGTTTCATTGCCTCTTTGTTTCCTGATTTCTCATCCAGTTTTTGTTAATCTACTGAAATTTTCTCTGAATCTTTGCTCGGTATAATGTTTCCAGATCTTCCCCTGGATGTTTTCTTTTTGTTTGTGAAACTAAGAGTTGTATTTAAAAACTATTTCGATTTAGTTTTTTTCTTCTAAAATGATTTAATATCAATACCTCAATTCGGTGAATTTGTTAGAAAATTGGGAGATATCAAGGGGCGATCACGAGCGAAACCTTTATGCAATTCCAATCTAAACTGAAATTATTGTAATTTAGATTTTATACCTATCGATAGAGGAAAATAAATCGTTAATAGAAATTAGAATTGACGGGATGTGTTGTTTTGAAATTTCTTGTCGAAAAGTTGATTTTACCATATGGTGAAGGTAAAGGAAGTGCGTAATTAACCAACTAAGAACAAAAAAAAGCAACATCACCTTTCTCTTGTTTTCAATCAATTCGATTAATTAAAATGGTATTTATTGAGTTTAATCGATCGAAATTCCTGTCTATATTTCCATTATTATTGATGCGATATATTGGCGATATTGCCACCCTACATACATACATATAAGAAGAGAACAACAGATTATTCTCGACATACATACGTACATAGAAATCGGTATTGGATCATAAAGAAGCCACAGGCGTCCATCGATAGTTGCAATAATAAGCCATAGTGCCTGGTAGGCACAAAACATATTACTCTAATAAAGCATAAGTTTTAAAGTAAAAACATCGAAGGAAACTGAGAGAAAATCGAGTAGAGAGAGAGTGGGTGAGCCACTGATACACACACACATTCAACAACCACACCCCATTCAATACATAAGAAGTAATCCAGCCGGTATCTCGGATATTACTACAGGGGCTTCGTTCGTCAATCGGACAAGGCCACCACGATTCTTTCGCAAATTTCAAACGAAACAAACGAAAACAACAATTGTTTAACGCTACTATCACGATTTTATCAACTATTAATTAGGTCAATAATTGAGTTTCAGTAGGATCTTTCAGGGTGTGGTTTCAGGTGTTTGTATTCAGAAAATAAATACGACTATAGTAATTATAGTCGCTAATGGTTTTTAATTAAGGTACACGAATAGTGCGTTACTTTGATTTAAATATATTTAAATTTTTTTGAAAATTTCAATCGTAACTACAACACAACAACAACAACAACAAAAGGATACTTTTTAAATATTTATTTTACTATTTACAATTGTAAAATATTAGAAACGATCTAATACCACACCCATATTTCTTATAAACTCTACAACATTTCAAGATTTTTTCTAAAGACAAGGTTATCAGAAGAGTATGGTAATAATGGCGTAATGTCCAATAACCTTATCTGTCTCAAAACAATTATTATTGTGGATATTTTCCAATGATAACGAAATTTCCAATCCAACAATAATAACAAGCGAAACGCCCAGTTATTGTACCGAAAATATAAATCAGTAAATCTCCAATAATCAACGGAATAATGGTAGTAAATCAATCAACAATTGCACAATATATACCGGCCATGACACCTCGATTTTCATCTAATTCGACTCTCTATTGTCTTAAAGTTTTTTTGGCGTAAAACCGTTCCGACAGGATTCCGTAATGAGACAATAAAAAAAAACCGACATCTGCAACGAAGACTATCAAGTGTGGAAGAAAAGTGTATCACCTTGATTGTATGTGACGTGGACACAGTAAAAGACCACACCTAATATCATCCAATATTGAATAGAAAATTGATATTTACACTATCCTGAAATTGAATCAAAATTATTGCATAATTGTCTTCATTCTGATTCGTTCAAAGAACCGATCAAATTACTCCAACAGAAAGCTCTCGAGTGTTTTTCTTCGGGATTAACCTTCAACGGGAATCGTATTCTAATTAGGTTAAATATGATCCATGTTTTACGGTCTGTTTGAACTGTTATTGTGAAGTAAGCGATATTAGAGGAATAATTGTGGTAAAATTGTGTAGAAAACTGAAAATTTCGTCGTGATTGCCGGCTTTATCGGGCTTAGGTGTACGAATCAAGGTCGCTAAAGTCACGAAAATCTAATGAATTAATAATAGTCTGATATAAAGGTAATAAAGTTGGTTCTAATTGTGTGGACTGGGTGTAAATATAGAATAAACAACCACCTCGGGCTGTATCAATTGTATTATTTCATCCGTTAATCGAATTTGTTTATTTGATCGTAGATGACGAAAATGCATTGGAAATAGCCGAGAAAAAATAAAGCTATAAAATGTTTATGTTAATTAGATTTGAAATTATTACATGACGTTTATTAGACGGAAAGAAAAAAATTAACTGAAAAGATTTACGATCAATAACCGATTAGAAAGTGAATTTTAATCGAAAAATTGGAGTATTTTCGCCGATTTTCCAAAATCGGAGTCAATTCCAAATTAATTGGTCTTGTTTTTACAAAACCATAAATAGTAACGGAAATGTAAAACAATTCAACGGCCAATAGAGTCGGGAAAAATCGTCGACATTCAAACGATTTGTAATTACATGTGGAATTTGGTTTTGTAAATGGAACAATGAGATGGGAAATTTCAGAAACATCGTGACCGAATTTTTCGAATTTCCAATGTGTAATTTGCCATAGATACATTTCAGAAGGCAAATAATATTACAGATAAAGAAACGTAGCCAATATATTGAAATAATCCATACATCAAAAGTCGTGATGAATGCCTAACAATGTTTAGTAATTTAACTTTACTGAAGGCGACTCGTGCCGTCGGATGATTCATATCAATGGTTGCGGTAAATGTTTTATATGTATACTAGAATAGAAAACATTATACAACCTCTCTTTTAAGAGAAATAATCTTTGTATCCTTACAATATTGATCCGTAAAGGAATCGTAAAAATTTATTATACAGAAAGAAGAATTGTACGGTTCAAAGTTCACAAGAACTAAACGAGAGCTTTTACTCATTCTTCACCGTAGGTAACGAATAAAAATTATAAATTATCGATTTCAACACTCGAGTTTTGTTAAAAACACCCACATACGAATTTTAGTTGCTATACAGAAGCAACAATTCTTAGTTTCTAATTTAATTTAAATAAATCGACTTCCTGCCATTGAAATTCGACAAAACTGAAACAATGAATGGAATCGAATAACAACCCACACGAAATTACTGCCGTTGTTAATCCGATTAATAATACAACAGTGTAGGTTTATTGGAAATTATTCGAATTGATTAATAAAGATAACTCAATTAACTCGCGGAAATTTCAGCAATTTTCAGTTAGATTTCCAACCGATAATTGTTGTTATTTCCATTTCAACTGATCGGAGTTGTGTCAGTGACTCTACTACTATGTTGTAGTGGTAATAAAAATGTTAATCAGGTGGCTCCCTTGTCTGTAACTGAGATTCCATGTCCATTTCTGTTGGTTATTGGAATTAAATAAATAAACAAAGAAATGATTAGAAGAAAAAAACGATGATCACGACGATGATGATGACAATTTTTCTTGCATCTCTGTTTGGTAATGTTCGTATAAAAACGAATTCGGCGACCTTCTGACTTACAGAAAATGTGATCAAAAACAATAAGGCGCGGCCTTTGTAATTTTTACCATCAACGAAATGATGTTCGATGAAAAAAAGAGGTAAAACGTGACCGTAATATTGCATCAATGTTGTAATATTAGTAGTAGCATTAGTTAAAACTGGTCAAATATTAAGTATATTGTGCAATAATCGAGAATAATCGGTAAATAATCGAAACAGGAATCATATTGAAGGCGTGTATCGTGCATGTGTTTTGTTGGTGGTTATCTTGGCACGGTAGCTTATGGTTTAAAGTAGAGTATCTTGTATTAAAATGGAAGAGACCTGAGATGATCTTAGATTGTCGATATTGCTACTGAACTATGGTAGTTTGAATACATTACATAGCTCCAACATATCATCAACTTTATCCGATTAAAAGTTGCAAATGGAAATTACACACACTTTATTACAACAGATAAAACATAGACTGAAGGAATGGGCGAGTGATGTTTTGAATCAAAATAAAATAATAAAAAAACCGTCCAGGACAAAGCGAAGAAAGAGGAGGAATATTTATATATTTGTGTGTAGGCTGATTACAAGTCGACAATTGTGTTGATGACGATTCTGATACTAATCTGATAACGAATTTTTACAAAAAATAATACACCACCTACGACTCAAGTTTTATGTCTTTCAAAATAGATTTAAAAATCCAACATCCCGATAAGCGCTTTCGGAAAAACTCCAAAGAAATCTTTGAAACGTCGACAAATTCAACGAAACCCGACGAAAAATTCAAACGAAATCGACTGGATTTGGGAAAATCGAGAAATTCACTGGAGACTTCAATGCGAGGTGCGAGCCGAAACTCGCCTGAAACGCCGAAATTCAGCCGTTGAAGAATTCAAATCAGGAATCCCAATGATTTGACGTAAAAATCGTCCATTAATTAAACCACTAAAATTTTAATTGCCTATATAGAAGATTCCATTGAAATTCCGATTTAAATCCGAAAAGGTTACGACTGTTTCCTCCAATAATTTTCAGTTATTTTCTAATTTCTATTAACAAAATCACTTATTTGTCCAATTCTATTATAAATATAGTCAATAAATTTCGATTAAAATGAGAATATTATAGAATTTATCGGCGATATCAATGTGCGATCATGGACGTAACCTGCTTGTAATTTCAACATTTATAATCGGAATTATTCTAATTTAAAGTTAATTCTGTTGTGATTGTGGTGGTTTTCAAGAAACATTACGCAATTATCAATGATTCAGAAATTGAACAGTTGTGCGATTTTTAGCGTTTATTAACACAATAGATTTATGTACACGTGTCTAATACGAGACGTATTTGGGGAAATAATCCAACAAAAAAGTAGTTAAAGTAACCATATTAAATCATACAGTTTAGGAAATTGCAGTTGTAGATCAACTAATAGATAGATGAAGCAATCCGAATTCGACCACGACTACTAAACAATACCTATAACAACTGAACAACGATAGTGAAAGAGAAATATACACCACAAGAGAACAAGATAGGTTTTTAATAGTAGCTTGCTCCATGTTTTTTTATGATCCTTGTTCATCTACAAAGAGAATGTAGAAAGCACGTGCTGCTCAAAATAAAATAAACGAATTTCTCGACTAAAACATGCAACTTAAATAAAATTACATAAACCGTTGAAGAAAATAGGTTAGAAAATGGGGCAATTTTGTTTCTTTTGTCCACTTGTCAAGTTACGCTTGAATAGAATGGACAACGGACAAGATTTGTTGATTCTAGTTATAAAGACTGATGGTAATTTGTTGCAAATATTGCTTAAAGCGAATTGTTTTAAAATAGATTTTAAAAAAAATTGTTTTATCCAATACACATGAGCTTTAGGCTGTTAATTGTCCGTTTAAATTTGATTAATATCTAAAGTGACAAGTCTACAATTAATCTTCGATTCCGCACGTATTGGAGGAATTCTAGAAGAAATGTCGATTAATTCGAGTTAAATGAGAAAAAACCTGAATCTATTATGAAACTGTAACAATTTTCACTTAATGTATTTTTCACGCTCCTTAGAATTTGTGTGTTATAGAAATCGTCGATTGATTCTTGATTGTTAATTGAAGATTGAACAGGTAAAAACACTGTCCGAAATTCCAATTGATACCGTTACAACAAATTTGAAAGTTATCACCGAAATATAGAAAAAAACAACAATTTCGGATAACTTCAATTGAATGAAATCAATTCTATTGTAGTATTGTGAGATGTTCATCTTCTTGCAGAAGTATGACCTGACCTCATAGTTAGAGAGTGCCAAGCACCACGCCCTGTTGAGCTTCCGCAATCCGTCCCGACTTATGCTTTTATTATAATAATGCTCCGAACGCATGTTGGGCTAATATACAAGGCAGGCTGTTCAAATGAACCCCCACGAACTCGAAATAACATGGACGAACACTCAAAACTGTAACACTTTGGAAGATTGTGCGTATCTCTGGGGTGGCCGTTTTTAGGCGATATTGTTCCCCGTTCTTGTCTCGAATAACTGGCTTTTGTGTTGTTTGGTATGTTTCTACTGGAAATGCCTCAACTGTAGATTAATGTGTAGTTTGCGAAACGATCACAAATCAAATAAGAATCTGTCTTTATTTATAATTTATCTATGTCTCACTCTTTTACATAGGTCGTCATCGACAATATAAAACACACCCTAGTTTTATCGATAAATTACTAACTAGAGTTGTTTTCTATGATAGATATTTCTAAATCGTTCGATTTTCAACTTAACAATCATCATCTAAAATAGCCATTGTTCGGTTAACTCGTTTCGATTGGTTAAGAAAAAACGAAACATAGGAGTTACACCAGAAGCAATATTCTAGTAGTAGCTGTAAATGTGAAATCTGAACACCCTTTTACTGAAAAATATTGTGCAATAAAATTGATCGATTTTCAAATAACAATAACATCAATCAAAACTATACCGAATTCTAAATAAAATAGGAAAAACGATTTTATAAAATCCGTAGTAAATCAACAATTTTATAGCAATTATCTTCAATATAAAGTTTACAAAATACCGGAAGCTTTAGCTGTATCCAATCAATTTACAATTGAACTTCTGACATTTATTGTAGAATTCCATTCATGAGATATTCCAATAATTAAAAAGAAAAAACGACGAACGAAGAACAAACAAGAAATTTATCGCAACTTTTGCGATTAAAAATGCGATTTTTTTTGGTTTAATTAGACAGGAATAAACATGTAGTGGTGGAGAAGCAAAAGAAACTCAACGGCCTTGTATTACCTAAATTAGAGCGTCTGCATGTGTATCATCCACGTGCATTGAAACCAACTTAGAAACTTTGGAAAAAAGTGTAATCACAACAGCCCTATTTGGTGAGGCTTTTTTTAAATTAAAGTCTCTCCTTAGAGACTCATTGACGCTATACGGTTCTCGCACTTCAAACCTTACCCCGTTGGTATTAATTAAAAAACGATCTAACTCTCTAGTGATTAGAAATTATGATAAATACGCTTAAGGAATGAGGATGATGCGAAAAAATGTACGGCAACCGGATGGGACACTTTCAATGTAGTTTTTTTATTAAGAATTAGTACGAAAATTATACAAAATCAGTCTCATTATTTCCACGGTATCGCTTCAAGTTTCCATTTTTGATTTTTGTTGCCGTTACAATCAGAAGTGGTTAAAATTTCTGAAGATTCCTTCGAATTTGGAATGTCCAAACATTTTTTATTGGAGAAGTGGCGCAATTCTTGAGTCTAAAATCAGAAATTTTAGTCATTTTGAGTAATTTTTGGAAATTTGTATACTTCTGGATCATATTCCCATTTTTGGCGCGATAATCCACTACAAGCCATAATTCTGACTTTAGCCAATCCGATAACGTTCTTCTCCGGTGCGTCCAAACAAATCGAATCATCAGTCATCACAAATCCCTCCGGAGTCATCACAAACAACTCTAGCGTTGTTGATTCTTCATCCTCCCCACCGATACAAGCCTCAAGTTTAGCTAACCCCATCGGTTGATTGGCAACCACCTGTTTCTGGGGCCGTATCAAACATTTATCCCGTCCCAAATTGCGGATTCTACCGAAGAATCGGTCGTTTTTCGGGAAAAAATGCTGCGGCCAAACATTATCCAAATACCACACGAAATTGCGACAATTCAACCGTTGTTTTAACGCTAAACGTTCGGTGACATTCTGTAAATGTCGCACATTACGTGCTGATTTGCTGAATTTGAAATAGAATTCCGCCCAATCGTCCATCCAAACTAGAGCCACTCGGGCAAGATTCGAAAATAGCGTCTTATCGATACCGCCAGGGAATGAATAAGGGGATGATTTGCGGAATAGATGGCCGACGTGAGAACAGGGGGCGATTTGAATTTGGCCACCGCATTGCCATACGCGGAACGACATTTCTAAATTTTCACCACCCCAAATTTTCATACCGTCATCATACGAGCCGACTTCGTAGAAATATTCTTTATCGATGGCAAATAGACCACCTGCCATTGTTGGGGTGTGGAACGGTTGGGTTGCGTCATTTTTCCTCAATTTCATCTCGTTCGTACCGAGGGTGTACCATCGGAATTGTAAATTCCAATTGAAAGCACCCCAATGGAGTTCGAAACTTTTCACATAAGCAAAAGTATCATCATTGATAATATCGATAACAGGACAAACTACAGTTTTACGATTTTTATGAATTACATCAAGTAGTGGTTCTAACCACCCTTTGGTACATTCGCAATGGGCATCAAGGAATGTTAAAATTGGCCCTTTAGCTATCGATGCACCCCGTAATCGAGCTTGAATAAGACCAACACGATTGATAATTCGTAAAATTCGTACTGGTATAGGTAGAGTTACCACATAATCATCTAGGGGTTGTTTTAGAAACTCCCTTTTGCTAGCATCATCAACTAGGATGATCTCTTCTAAGAGTTCATGGGGTGATCGATTGATAACACTCCAAACGGTTCGTAGAAGAGTCGACCAGGCTTCATTATGGAAAACAATAATGATGCTAGTTTTTGGGTAATTTTGGTAATTTTTGTACAATATTTGACACCTAAAATTGAACGAAATTTGTAAAATTTTCTAATTTTTTCAAAATAAAATTCAACTTTTTCCTGCGATAATCCGGTAGAGTTCGATTGAGTGGTATTCTATCACTTGCCATCAAATTGAAGCGATTGATTTGATAGAATTGTTGTTTTTTGAATAGATCTGCATTCTCAATAAAGACAGGATTACCATTTTTGCCGGCTTCCGGTCTTGGATTAAAATAATTCGTATTGATCATGTCATAAGTGGCATTGGGGATTTTCTCAACAGGATTACCAACATAATAACCAACAACAACTTTAATTCCATGCTTATCCACGTATTCTCGTTGATTCTTTCTAAAATATTTTGGAAATTATTTCAAAAAATTCAAAAAAAACTCACCTAGGCGATGTCAGAATTCGAGTTTCTTCATTTTTATCACTTAAAAATTGACGATACAATATTATTATCACAACAGAGACCAGAAATAGAGATGTAAAAATGAGTTTTTTGCATTTTCGTAGAGGTGCTGGTAGCATATTATGACTAGAAATTTTAAATTACCAATAAAACGATGATAACAACAAATATTGATAACTTTTGACCTTTTTCTTCATAACTAAATCGAACATCTATTAATAATAATGGTGGAAGTTGAATTTTTGCACGATTTTCGTTATTTGAATTGTCGAAAATTTTGCCAAAAATTCTCCAACACCTACAAAATAAATGCAGATAACTATTGATACTTTCATTGAAAACTGTCTAGATGGCGCTTATTGTCTGAGAAATGAATCACCACGTTACTTTGGCACTTTTTGACCATCTGTTGTGACAAAATTTGTAAATAACTCCACGTGGAACAAATGTCTTTAATTATTTACAAGTAGGACTTACCTTATATAAATTTTAGTTTTATTTTATACTAATTCTTATTTATCATTACTATTAGTTATTTGTTTTAAGTGAGTTAACTAACAAACAACAACAACTGTTCATGTTTGATCTGGCCATGAACTCCTACGTCCAAAGAAACCTTCCACCACTCGTTCTCCCTCTTCTAACTCCTCAACTAGATACCTTGACGATTATGTTGTTAAGCTTATTAAAATGGGAAAAAACGAGAAAATTACAGGAAATGCCTTTAGCTGATAAGTTCATTTCTTCCAACTGAATCGTTCTCTAATTTCAAACTATAAAATTTATTTCAGAGTTTTAGAGCAGTCTTAAAACTTCCCTTCGAATATGCTCTTTCCATTTCGCACCCTTAGAAGGCAAAAGTTTAAACTGTTATCTCTCAAAATAGGGCAACTTTTGGTCATAAATTTTAAGCCATTTTCTGAACTCCTGTTTTCTTCTACTATCTTAATACTCCTACTTTATACAAACGAATCATTAATGAACGCTCCTGGTGTTTTTAATTTTACTTGGCTTCTATGCAAACTCTCGATATTTTTGGACGTTTTTACGGTCCTGTTACAAAAAAAATTGTTTAGTGTCTCGATAGACTCGAGTTGTGGCTCCTAATACTGGAAATTTACCTCTCGCGATTCCTAGAATCCTGATACATAGATTTTGATTAGGAGTTGATGAAATAGAGATAGAGATTAGGATGATCCATTTATACAACAAATACAGAATTATTAATAAATTCTTTATTTTTTTGCTTTTTATATAAATAAGTTCCTAGTAAAATGAGAATCTAGGACTAGCTATAACATATAGACACAAGGAGTTTCTGTCTTTGTACAAATACAATATACATATACATAGGTGGAAGTATAGATGAGATTATAATTAATTAATCGATTATTTAATTAATTAATTAATTAATTAAACACAAAATAAGAAAGTAATGAACAAGAAGAGTGGTATACGACAAAAACAAAATTGAAATA
>JACDRQ010000792.1:0-19279 GCA_013841215.1 Hycleus cichorii
ACAATACATTATTGCTTTGTAAGTTGTATAACTTTCTAAGTATTATTGGTTGCATAAGTTTAATGATATTTCAAAATTAATAAGACATAATTAAAATGATTTGATGACTCTTTATTAAATACTTTCGCCCAAAAAACATAAATTTCGTTTATTTACACAATATACACAATTGTTTCTCTTTGTTTTTATGCGTTTTTTGCTTCATCAGTATATAATTCTACAATTCTAATAATTATTAACAGATTGTGTTTCTCTTCTTAATCTTTCTTATTTTTAATGGTACTACAACCTGTATAGACTCGGTATACATGTATAAATTATGATTAAAAAAAAAAGAGACAATCTCTTCAATATAATGATTTCATTACAAAAAATAAGCGTATTTAGGTATACGTTTCTTCTTTTTTCTTCACTTATTCGTATTATCAATTACAAATGAAAACAGAGAGGATTATGCTACAATTCAATTAAAACCAATTAATTTAATTAAAAAAAAAGACAATAAAAATCACTAATAGTTGATTAATTTAAGGTACAATTCATTGGTTGTAATTAACGTATAATTATACAAATTCAATTAGGTTTTACTAAACGTCCACACCCCTATAATACGACCCTATGTTCAGGACAATACGTTTTGAATTGTTCATCGATGAATTGCCAATTATTTAATTTAGCACAACATACATGGGCTATATTGAAACAACCACGTTTTAAACAATTAATATTTGCACCCTTCAAATTACATAAACAACATTTCAAATTACAACTAGTCCATATGGCATCGTCTAAACCATAAATTTTTGGACCAATCAAATAGACACCTTGCGACCATATTATACAATCCTCATGGGCCCAAATTTCATACGTTTTACTACTATTATTATTATTATTATTACCCGTATCTAACATACCTAAATATATATCATCACTATTATTATTATCATTATTATTACTATTAATTGTTGTAGTTGTTGTTGTTATCGTTGGAATTGTAGATGAAGATGGTGATGATTCAATTGAATATTTCCGTTTCGTCTTCTTACCACTATTGTTATTATTGTTGTTATTATTATTATTATTGTTAATATTGATATTATTTTTTTGATTATTAACACTATTATAATTACAATTATTATTATCGAATAATAGTTTTGCAATTTTCTTACTTTTAAATTGTTTATCGTAAGGATCATTGATTAGATTATCGAATTCTTCATCATTATTGAAATTCTTTATAATAAAATACGGTCCAAATAGATCACCACACGAATAATTGATTGTTATAATAGAATGTGGACCGCGTTTACAAAACACACAAATCCATGTTGTATCTTTACTATTTGCATCATATTGTTGACTTAATGTACTTGAATGTAAACCTTTTTTGCGTACTTTCAAACGATATTCATTATCATCGAAATATTTAATTAAACGTTTATTATTGCGCCGTTGTTGTTGTTGTTGTTGTTTATGATATAAACGTTTATTATGATCAATATCATCATCATTTATATTGATATTATTATTGTTATTGTTATTGATGACATTTACACTAATTGGTGAATCTCTAGTGCCTTTAATTTGAATAAAAGGACCACGTTGTTGTTGTTGTTGTTGTTGTAAATGTTGTTGTATTTGTGAACGATTCGAACTATTACTACCCGAATCATAACTGTAAATGTCTTTCAAATAATCCAATTTCGATTTCTTATTTTTCATTGTAGATTTTCTATTATTGATCAAATTACTTTTATTGTGCTTTTTACGTTTCATTGTTAACGATATTGTTGTTAATTCACCATTTATTAAATCACGTTGTTTATTGTGATTGAAATTTTTACGTTGTTGTCGTCGACGTTTCGTTTTCTTTAATGATTTCTTTATTTTCGTTTGGATTAAATCATTTGATGTCGATGAAACATTACGATCTTGACCAATTGTACCTGTTGTTTGTTGTTTCTCATCAACCAATTCCACTAATTCACCCAATTGTTCGTCTTCTTCGTCTTCTTCTTCTTCTTCTTCTATTTCGTTTTGTTGTTGTTGTTTATTTTTATCATTATCATCTTCAATACCAGCAAACATCTCCTCTAATTTATTCTCAACTTCAACAAATTGATTTTGTTGTTTAATTTGTGATGTTGTTATCAAATTATCAGTTGTTGTTGTTTCTTGTGAATTTGTTTTAATTACACTAACTGATATAGCTTTATTTTCCATTGTTGTACACGTTGTTGTTGTTGTTGTTATTGTTGTAACCGGTGTTGTTGTTGTTGTTTTCAATTCTTGCACCATTGCTGCTATATTATCGATAGTTTCCGATTCTGATGATGATGTTTTACGTCTTTTCGTTTGTTCTTCATGTTTAACACCATCAACAACATCAACATCTTTACTTCTTCGCCTCTCCGGTACTTTCTTTTCTTCTTCTTCATCCAGTTGTTGTTGTTGTTGAGATTGCTGTTCTTGTACTTGAAGAAATTCTTCTTTATTCAATTCATCATCTTTATTATTTGTTGTAACACGTACAGTTTTACACGGTTTCCGTTTACGCCGTGATTTATTCGAATCTAAACTATCATCATTACTGAATGGTGAAATAACAACATCATCTGTTGTTGTTGTTGTTGTATTAATTGTTGTATTTAATAATATTGAACTACTATTACTATTTTCATCATTCGATAAACCTATTGTTGGTTGTACAATAACACTACGTCCAATACTTTTATCACTTTTATCATCACTTATATCACTACTACTATTACTATCTTGTTGTTGTTGTTGTTGTTGTTTATCTAGATTCGGATTTAAACGTTCTAAAATCGAATCAACTCGCTTATTTGGACGTTGTTGTTGTTGTTGTGGTTGTGATTGTTGTTTTTTAACACTATTATTATTAGTAACACTACTACTACTACTATTAGTTATTGTAGTAGTTGTAGTGTTATTATAATCATTATTACAGACTAAAATTGGGCTTAATTGTTTTAAATTTTGTTCATTTGTTGGTTGTATCTCTAATGCACTAACTGGTAAACTATTAATTTTATTTGTATCACGAACACTTAAACTAATTGGTGTTGTTGTTGTGGTAGTTGTAGTAGTTGTGGTTGTTTCACCATTTTGTTGTTGTTGTTGTTGTTGATTACGTGTTGTTAAAGTTAAATCAACGCCAGGACTACTGTGGCGTACTGGTGGTAATGGTGGTGGATGATACTGGCGATCTTGTAGCATTTGTTCTAAACTAAAAATATGCGAATGTGTTGTCGTTATCGGTAATTTCTGTTGTTGTGGTGGTTGTAGCGGTTCTGTTGTCGGCGTATGCCAGGTTGGTTGGCGTGTTGTTGGATAGAAATTCGGCACCTAAAACACACACAATTAATCCAAACTACAATTAATCGGCAATAACCAACTTGTAAATGATTCCAAGCGGAATTTGTGGGTGGTAACGGTGGCGGTGGTGGTGGTCGATTAAGGGCATGGTGCGATGTCGACGGTGGCGGCGGCGGTGGTGGACCTGTTCCCGACATTTTCAATCCAAATCCCGGCCGATCGCAATCAATTCAAATCGATTTTTCGTCTCGACAAAAGGGGCATTCTTCTCGTCTACAATTATAACCTCACTTTATTGAATGAAGAAACCTATCAGAATTGGACAATACTAGAAATTATAGATTGAAACTTAAGAATTCACTAGTTTCATCAATAAAAATAATTGATTAATTAATTAATTAATTAATAATTAAACATATTTTTGGAATCATTGACATTTGACACTTCTTGGAAATTTTGACAGTTTAAGCCTACTTTCTACCAATTTTTTTCCAATTCTAAAAATCAACATTTAAACTAACAAATGAAATATTGGAAAACAATCGAAACTATTGATTAGTTTAATTAACAATAATAATATTTAATTAATAATTACTTACAGAAAAATCAATTTTATTCTTCTGTTCTGTCACTACTACCACAGCCAACTTTTCCCCAAAAAAAAGTAATTAAAAATACTCAAATTAAAAGAGAATTTCCAACAAATGGAACAATACAAATCGATTATTTATACACAGTCTTGTCTACAGTTACATTAAATCTCATTAATAATTCACGTTAATTGTAAATACATTACAAAATAAATAAAAAATAAAAATGGGGGAAAATCGTTATAGTAGCCTATGATCTTTTGTTTATTTTTCAATTTTGTTCCCCATGAATGACACCAAAGCACACTAGATCCGTTTCCAATCAATGAATTGATAATCCTTTATTTGTATTTCTTGCATTTTTTCTGTCTCTCAACGATAATAATAATGGTGATGATGATGATGATGATGATGATGATGGTGATGATGATGATTGTAATGAAGATTTCCCTATCGTATATTTTCTACACGATTATTTCTATTATTATTACAATTTCCTGATAAATGCTGATAACGTCAAGGCTGAAATAATCTCTCATAAAATAATTGTATAGAGCCCTCAATACGTTTGTTATCACCACACACATATATATACACACAATACACACATACACACAACAATGGCGGACCCGGCCTATGGTGTGTGGTGGTGATTTTTTCGTAATTTATGGCGACATCTATTAAATTTCATAAAAAAGAATAATTTAAATCGAAATTAATTCGAATTAAATTCAAATAAATTAAGAGCAAATTCACAATTACTCAATTATTTAAAACGTTTATTTGGCGATAATCAAAAAGAAATAGCCAAGACCATTGACGTAGATTTAAAATAGATGTTTCGTATATTTACAAATATTGCTTATATTATTTCAAAATTATTGCAATAAATGTCGATAATTTTAGAATTTATTTTGTAATAATTCCAATATAAACGCTTTTTTTCTAATTAAATTGTTATTATTAAGTTTGATCCGAGCGCTCTATTTTCGAAATAGTTCAATAGTTGTAAAAATCGCGAGTCTCATTGTAGCTCGATATACTACCAACATTTAATGAAAACTCAATAATCGCGCCAATTGGAGATTTATATTGTTTTATAAACCAATTGTAGATTAACTTTAATTTGATTCACAGTTACAGTTTCAGTGATAGTTGTGATAAAATTGATTAAAATTGCCTCAATTGATAGGGCTACATTTAGTGGTATCTGTCAAAATTGGTCTGTCTGATTCGATTTCTTAGTGGTGGGGGGTGAAGAAAACAAAAATATGGCCGCTTCGAGTGTCCGTGGTTGTTCTCGAGTTTTGGAAAAATTGGAAAATTCCGTGAAAAATGGCAATTATTATGAGGCCCATCAGATGTATCGTACGCTATATTTTAGGTAAATTTCGATTTTCTAATTTATTGTTGAAATTTATTGAAATTCTAGAAGATTCGCAACATAACCTCAATCTTGTTGTACTTTTCACCTTTCAGGTATTTAGCCCAAAAGAAATATAAAGAGACTTTAGATATGTTATATAATGGTTCTTTGTTGTTTCTCGAACACGATCAAGTAGATATAATTGGTGGTGTAATTGAAATTCTAATTGTTTTCTTGTAGCAAATTAGTGGTGCTGATTTAGCAATTTTATTAGTTGATGTTCTAGTCAAATCGGAAAATATCGATTATGAGGGTTGGACACCGAAATTATCGAAGATTTTCTCGTTAATTAGTCCAAGTACACCGGAACGTGAAACGTTCCTTGCTGCTGCTATACGATGGTCGTCATCGTCATCATTAACGACAACAACACAATCATCAAATCATAAAAATTTCGGACATCCACTATTACATCAAGTAATTGAACAAAATTCCGGGCGATTATTGTTTAATTGTTGTAATTTTTAGTGTATAGCTCAAGTGTATTGGAATGAAAAGAATTATTATCAAGCTAGACATCATTATATTTATTCAAAAGATGGACAAGGCTGTGCGAAATTATTAATCGATTTCCAAAGTACACAAGGCTTCAAATGTGAAGCGGATTTATTTATAGCACAGGCCGTATTGCAATATTTATGTTTAAAAAATAAAATTACAGCCAAACAAACATTTAAAAGTTATACACAACAACATCCAAATATTAAACGTTCTGGTCCACCGTATCTGTTACCATTATTGAATTTTATCTTCTTCTTATTACAAGCAATCGAAAGGTACAATTGATTGGGTTGTTGTAAATTTTAATGTGTAATTGTTAATTGTTTTCTTTATTTTTTTTATTTACTGATAAAAGTCGAAAATTACAAACATTCGCTGTGTTGTGTGAACAATATGAACCGTCAATCAAACGTGATCCATGCTATGTTGAATATTTAGATAAAATTGGACAGATCTTTTTCGGTTTGAAGCCGCCACAACAGAAGAATAATGGATTGTTTGGCAATTTCTTTGAATCGTTCTTTAAAGGTTTAGAAGATAGTGATGATGAAAGTCAACAACAACAACCGTCAACTTCACGTCGTTTAGGTGAATCGGAACTCGATTAGTTTACCGGTAATAATGGGTGAAAGTATAAGAAGTTGGCCCCAATGGGAGTCTCTCAAAATTGTCCCATCAACCTTCGGTATGGACAACTTATTTTCTTGTTTTAAAGGCAACAAAATAAGGAAATACAATGTGTAGAAGCAAATTTCAGAAACTCCCATCGATTATAACTTCTTATATTTTTAATAAACAATATTTTAGACTCATCGTATATTTTCTCCAACTTTTTATATATAAAAAAAACCAGGAAAATTCACACATTAAATTTAATTATTTTTCATCTAGAGGATAGGTAAATGCTAATTTTTACAACCGTCATAATTATAAAAACACTTTATTTAAATGCTAATAATTTAAAAATACATTTTGTTGATGAATTGTTGCCGAAATTTTTATTAATCTGTTTTATTGATTTCAAATCAATAATCTGGATAACCGGGCAATGGGAAGGTTTCGCTGAAATCCTCCACTTGCTTCTTCAACCCTTCAACTTGCTCTTTAATCTCACAATCCGTCTCTAGGATCTTCTTGAAGTCGACCAATTTCGGGCCGGATTTAACATTCGCCTCTTTGGCTATCGACAAAGCACAATCGATGAATTCAACAACTTGATCGATATCCGGTTCTTTTAAACCACGTGTTGTTAGAGCCGGTGTACCCAAACGTATCCCGGATGGATTCATTGCACTCTTATCACCCGGTACTGTATTCTTATTGCACGCAATCGACACCTCTTCTAGAATATATTCGGCTTTGGCGCCCGATAGTTTTTGATTGCGCAAATCGACAAGGACCAAATGGACATCGGTGCCGCCGGTGGCGATTGCGTAGCCTTTTTTGATCAAACCGTCGCTTAGACGTTGCGCATTTTTGACAATCTGCTTCTGGTATTCGATGAATTCGGGCGTTTGGGCTTGTTTCATTGCTGTGGCAATTGCGGCAATGGCGTTGTTGTGCGGACCGCCTTGTAGACCGGGGAAGACGGCTTGGTTGATGCGCGCCTCCAGATCGTACATGGTCTTCTCGCCTTTGGCGTTCACCGAACGGACGCCTTTGCGGAAGAAGATGACGCCGGCCCGGGGGCCCCGTAGACTCTTATGCGTGGTCGTCGATACAACATCGCTGTATTCGAACGGACTTGGCGTTACCCCAGCTGCTACTAGACCGCTAATGTGCGCCATATCCGAAACGAGATACGCCCCGACTTCATCGCAGATTTGCCGGAAACGCTTGTAATCTAGAGCGCGCGAATAACAACTAATTCCGGCTATTATAACTTTCGGTTTGAATAACCGTGCGTTCTTCTCTAATTTATCGTAATCGATTAATCCGGTTTGGGGGTCGACTTTATAGGGTAGAGATTCGAAGAATATCGACGTAGCGGAGATTTTCTTATTGGCCGTGTAGAAACCGTGCGTTAAATGACCGCCATCGGGTAGATCCAAGCCCATGATCCGTCCATGGGGCTCGACAATTCCCGTATAGACGGCGAAATTCGCCGGCGATCCCGAATAGGGTTGGACGTTAACGCCCCATTGTTCCGGATCTAAACGGTAAGTTTCCAACGCCCGTTTCTGGGCCAATAGTTCAACTTGATCGATGAACTGATTACCGCCGTAATAGCGTTGTCCGGGTAGGCCTTCCGAGTATTTGTTGTGCAAACATGAGCCTAAACATTGCAGGACCGGTAATGAGGTGAAATTCTCCGATGCAATCATCTCTAAACCGCCACGTTGGCGACATTTCTCCTTCTGGATAATCGCGAATAACTCGGGATCGGCCTCCCATAAATTCGAATTGATCAATTGTGTGCTCATCTTGCAGATCCTCCTCGAGATTATCTGGAAATTACGCGATACAATCAACATTTTTATATTTTAATTTTAAAACAAAAACAAGACAGAAACAAATGAAAATTTGTGGTTATGTTTAATAAACTACCACCTGTTGAATTTACCTTTTACAACACGAAAATTACCAAAAATTATCGTTGTTAACCAGTTGAATTGTCGAATTGGATTGAAATAATACGATTGATAAACGATTTTATGACCCGATATCGCAAAATAACTAATAAACGATAACCTCAAGTTGAGGTCAACACAAACAAATTGGGGTGGTTGCCCAATCGACCAATTCAATTTCCAAGCAATTACAATCGAAAATAATAAAATAAAACGATTAAAAATTGTTTTAATTAAAAAAAACTTACCGGTTTGACGTGTTGTAATAGTGAGGTTAAATTTGAAAAAGTGCGCGAGATCATGTCCTATATCTACCGGTCAAATTTCCATTAATCGAAATATTGTGGAAATTATATTTTTAATCAACTCATCCGCGTGGATGTTGTAAGAAAAAGAATCGAGCTGTCGTCAATAACTCTGACCTCTTTACTATTTTTAATCAACGTTAGCAACGTAATCATATTTATATTAAAAGAAAAAAATTGATAATAATTTCTTAATAATTAACGTTATTATTGTTATTATTATTATTGGAATCGTTGCTAAAATTGATAAGATATTAGCAAACACCTCTATTGATTAGAATAGTCGTAATAATTTGAATTTCTAGCAAAGTTGGCTATGATAACGTAACTATTTTCTAATTGGTAAACAATCGACGAATTCGAACGACATCTACCGATTCGCGGTGTTCGGTCATGTTCGTTTCAATAAAGGCGGGATTAAGGATTTGATGCAAAAGTTGGCATTGGAATTATTGTTTGCAGAAAAAAGTTGAACATCAACATTAATTGGACGATTGTTTTAATTGATTTGTTTATTATTTATCCTCTAATTAATTAAATTAATTAATTGAATCGGTAATATTGTACAACAATACAAATACGGTAAGTTTATAGATTGGACTAATTCTTTTTATAATTTCTACACATATAATTTGGCGATATTTTTAGTTCAGTGATCTAAGACGTTATTTTTCTACACCAACGCAATATTTTTACATAAACTTTAACACGTAATTATTTATTGCTAATTAAACAGATCATAGTTTACTTGATCTATACTGCGTTTTCTTTTAATTAATCTAGTTGGCGTATAGCAAACTCACTAGATTAGTTTCGATTGTTAATCGAACAAATCATAGTATACTTGATCAAATTGTTGTTTTTTTTATTATAAATGTTTGGTAAAGTTGACTAGTTTATTGTAGACGATATTTTTGAAATTAATAGGAGACAAGTAGTTCTATTTCGTAATTTTCTCGTATATTTTTAAATTTGTTGTCTTCTAATTTATTATAAATTCAATACACGAGTAGGCCTTGGCACATCTTCTCAATTAGATCATTCATTTGTTTATCGAATTACAATACAATAGTTGACCTATTTCTTCTCAATTATAGCATTTTAGAAGAGATTGTTTTTATTAGGTCATCAATAATGCAGGTGTGGTATTTCCCCTTTTTAATATTGGCGAGAGTTTATTTTTAAACCCTCCAATCATTCTGTAATGATGACGAACATTAAAGAAAGTAGGTCAAGTTCAATTGTTATAACCAGCTAACTTTGACCTATCTGTAGCATAAACAACAAGACAAAAGAGCAATGAGTAACATTGACACTCTTTGTTTTTGTTGTTTTACCGTTTATAGACCTGCCATATAACGAATGTTAATACAAGTTGGCTATGGATTTAGGTATAGTCGTATGAATAAAACTACGTCATACGTATTCGGATTTATAGCCGATTTTTATTGATTTTTTTGAGAGAATCGAGAGTAGAAAACATTGACATTCCTTTTTTATTTGTTTACCTTGATGACCAATCCTTTTATGGCTTATTCTCTAACCTAGACTTGTTGTTTTTATGATGTTGTTAATGTTATTTCAGTGTAGAAATGACGTTGTTGAAGACTTTCTGCCGGTGTGGTTCGCTACGTACAGGCAGTTTAATTGCAGGATTTGCAGGAATTGTAAATATTAATTTTTTTGTGAATAAATTATAATTATAAATTGTAGATATTAGCAATTCTTGGCATACTCGTTATATTTCTGGTACGTGTCGATATACGGACTATAGTTTTGGATTGGCTACCAAAATGGGTGGTTCAGATTATAATAATCATCAATTTCGTTATGACTATTATAATATCATTACTATTGATATTGGGTATTTATAAAAGGAACATGTATCTGATGGTACCATGGGTACTGTTGGGCATAATGCTGGCAATTGGTTTATTCGTATCAGTACTCTATACAAGTATACAATTTTATGTAGATGGTGATTCGTTTAATGGTACAATATGGCTAGTTTTCGGACTAATAGCAGTCGGTAAGTTGATAACAATGAGATAGAATACAGTTGTGAATCACCCTGTATATTTTGAATTTCAGCCGTTTATATCTACATGTGGATGGTTGTCTATAGCTTTTTCTGTATAATTAAAGAGGAAACTAATCGTGGTGTTTATACAAGAGATCCATTCCGTCGACGATATTAATTTGAATATACACCAAAAGGAATGTTGGCAGCAATGAGAGCTGGGAGAATGTCCCCTAATTTTACTAGTCTTCGCTTCTATTTTCCAAGTGGTTGAAATAAGAATATACGCACACAAACACGCAGAATGATATTATTTTTGTACTCAATTCGATTATTATTTATTTATAATTAATAAAATTTAATTTACTAATTTAATAGTAAACGACATCTATTGGGTTATACTTGAATTAAATTCACAGGGGATTATTTTCGTTAGGTTGGTACGGCTGATGTGTCAAAAAGTGGCGCGATATTTCGAAATTATCCATAATTTTATCAAATACAGGAAATAAAATTATGATATTTATCAATTATTTCAATAATGCCGATACAGATATTGTTTAAAGTGTAATTGAATGTATTTAGGTTATAATTTCTAAATTGTGGTGAATTTGAGGTTATGTTGTTTATCTAATTTGGAAAATTCCACAATCATAACATAAAATTGTTATCAGAAATACCACCAATTCCAATATCGTAAAGAAATAGGTTGAAAAACCTTGAGTTTTTGATAAGATAATTACAACAATTTCACTATAAATCCGTTTGGAATTTGTTGTTAACAATTGAACATGTCGTACCGAGACAACAACTTTCCGGCCGAACATCCGCGCAATCTAATTCCGGAATTGTGCCGGCAATTCTACCACTTGGGTTGGGTCACTGGAACAGGTAATTAACCGTATTTTAACACGATTTGTTCGTTTTTAACACGCTTGTTCTATTGAAGGCGGTGGTATTAGTATAAAAGATGGTGGTAAGATCTACATAGCACCGTCGGCCGTGCAAAAAGAGCGCATCCAACCCGACGATATGTTCGTCCAAACTGTAGACGGTCAGGATTTGGAATTGCCACCGGCCGAGAAGAAATTGAAGAAGAGCCAATGTACACCGTTATTTCTATGTGCCTATCGTTTACGCAACGCCGGCAGTGTTATTCACACCCATTCGAAATCGGCGGCTCTGATAACACTGTTGTATCCGGGGCAGGAGTTCAAATGTACCCATTTGGAGATGATTAAAGGCATCAAAAATCCGAAATTACAACGCAATTATCGGTACGATGAGGAATTAGTGGTGCCGATCATTGAGAATACACCGTTTGAGGAGGATTTGAAAGACCGCCTGGAGGAGACGATTTTAAAATATCCGGAAACTTGCGCCGTTTTGGTCCGCCGACATGGGGTCTATGTGTGGGGCGATAGTTGGCAACAGGCTAAAACAATGACCGAATGCTACGATTATTTGTTTGATGTCTGCGTACAGATGAAATTGCACGGTTTAGATCCGCAATTGACCCCCGAACAACACGAATTGAAAATCCAAAAACAACAATCTCAGAATGGAGCAAAATAAATCTATTCTCTTTTCGTCTTATTTTAATTATCTATCTATATACAACAATTATAATTATAGTACCGCGGTACTTTATTTTGTGAAATTGGCTATAATTTTGTTCAATAACGTCGTAACTTGATTCGAATAATTGTAAATTAATCAATCAACACTACGTTAAAAACGTATAGCCAACTGCGTGGTAAATTACCGTGGTACACCCCAATATAATAATAATAATTATAATAATAGTAATAAATAGAACTGAGAAGGGTGTAGATTTATTGATTTATGGGAGGGTTAGTTTAAATCACATTTGTTGTTGCCTTTGAAGCTTAAATAAAGTCGTATTTAACATCAAATTCGCTGTTTAAATTAATAGAATACACTCATATTTGCTGTTTTTTCATAAAATAGCATGTAAGCTGTACTTTGTAGTACTTCATCTACCATAACTTCGCGTATTTCAATATCTGAAGTGTAGTACCACCTGAAATAAATTTCAATTTAGAATTAGTCTCTATACAGAGTGGGCCAAGTGGTTGGCCTATTAGACGTTTAAAGAGGTCTAATTGATGAAATTTGGTATGCACCCGTTTTTCCACCTGAACTACATCTGGAAAATATTTTCGTTGTTCTATCAACCCCCGGTGTACGGGGTAGTGCACCCTACTTTCTTATTTTAAATGGAATGGNGAAAATATTTTCCAGGTGTAGTTCAGGTGGAAACACGGGTGCATACCAAATTTCATCAATTAGAACTATTTAAACATCCAATAGGCCAACCACTTGGCTCACTCTGTATACAGGATATACAACATTATTTAAGCTCGCAGTAGCCTATGATTTTGTGAACGCAGCTTTTTGTTTCAACGGATTGTCGGTAATGCAGATTAGAGTTGAAATAAGAAGCCGACCTACGTTCACGAAGTCACAGGCTACTGCAAGTACACCTTCTATACAGTTATAGTTTTATCTTTCAGCCTTCCTTTTAATCTACGACTTATTACCGATAAAAAATTTAGAATTACTTAGAATTATGGTGTCCCCTTCTATAAGTGATAAAATGTCCCGAATGGGCATCACCAGTATGTACAACGACCGCTGCCAATTGATAAACATTTCGAAATTCATTTGCCATTTCATTTAAAGCAGCACTACTAATACCACCATTACCACCCCCATTACCGCTATTTGTAGCACTCCACGACATCGGCATACTACTCGATAATGGACTACCACCTTCACTAGTACTCGTATAGATCGAATTCGTAATTTTCCTTTGTTGTTGGTATTGTACTTGCAGAAAAGTATAAGCACCCAATGATAATCTCATTGGAAATTGGACATAATCTTGTCGTTTCGATATACCACCACTTGGATGCCAAATATTCCTCGATATATGGATACATAGACATTGCGGTAATTTGCCGAAATTTAAAATTTTTATCTGTTTCGATCGTATCGGCGGTAAGATTGGATCACGATTACGATTACAACCGTCACATTGGACATCCGGTACGATTTCTGGTGTAACGAAATTCGTCAATAATTGGTGTAATTTATGCCGGCCCCAACCCAAATCACCACAACCGTTCGGTAGAGCTAACGATAAACTTTCGAATTTATCGTAACGGACACTTGAACGATGGCCGCATTCGGTGCAACGCAATTGACTGGTTAAAGTACCAGTGAATGGGTGTTGGGTGGGTTGTTGTGGCGGTCCGGACATTTGTAAAGCACGACACGATCGAGAAATCCAACGATTTCGGCGAATTGCGGTACTTCGCCAAGTTAAATTGCTGGCTTTACACAATTCATTCAATGACATTACACTGCCTAATGAATTAAATTCGTGATCGTCTTGTTGGTGATGATCATCATTATCATCAATGTCTCGATCGTCGTCTAATTCGTTAATCCCTAAAGCATCGGATAAACAACCGATTTTACGCCCCCTTTTATGCATCTCTTCATCTAAAGTTGTCAATAGAATATTCAACAATTCGTGGGCGTCTTGTTCACCGCTCGGTATAACCCAACCGAGTCGTTTTAAAGCGTTTATTACAGCCGCCGGGGCGTACGTCTCATTCACTGCTTTATTCGTCCCATTCACAACTACAAACAAACCATAAAATAACAAAATTAAACCGTTAATTTTCGGAAATTACCGGAAAGAACTGTAGCTAGAGTAGCCCGCAGACTGGTCTCTTTAACGTTACTGTCCTTCTCCAACCAGGCGATGAATTGCGGACAGGCCGCCAGGGCGTGTAGGACGGCGTTTAAGAAACAAGTTTTGCCTAAATTCACCAGACCGGCTAAACGGCCGCTGCCGCTGCCGCCGCGTCCGCTGGCCGTGGCCGGGCCCCAGAAGATGAACGCTCCAACGACGGCGGCTGCTGTCAGTCCGGCAGCTACCAAAATTCGATCCGACTCCATGGCGTCGGACTCATTCGGGTCTGGTTCATAACCTCACTTTATTTGGAATGTTCCGATCGTTCTGTTTTTAATTAATTATTGGATTATCTGGAACTTAATGGGAGAAATTCCCGATTTTAATTAATTATTGATCGGTTTTTTGGGTTTAAAAAATCGCAAAACTAAAATTTTACCGTGACATATCGAGAAGTGCCACCAACATTATAAGGACAAACACGAAAGTAACTAGAATTTAATAGGTTAAAAATTGGAAATTATTGAATTTCGTTAAATAATTCTACAAAAACTAGATAAACTTACATTAATTAACGATAACAAACGTTATAATTGATATTTCTAGACAATTATTGACGAAAATATTGATTTTTCGTTAAAATAATAGAGCGCATCCACCAATTTGCAACTGTCAGAGAGGCAATACTACCAACTTGATAAAATTAAATTTACTCAATTATTAAAAATATACGTAATTTAAATTAAAAATCTGCAATAAATAATCAAATAAAATCAATTAATAATTTTTTTAATACAAGAATTAAATACATACTGAAAATTTTAATAGATCGATAAATGAATTGACAGTTATCTGTATTACCGGTAAGCAGTTGAACCAAGTTGCAACCTACGTTCATCCCCTATACCCAAATTCATAGCTCACTATGATCTTGTATACAAAATTCTAAAAAATATCGATATTTCGGTAAAAATCGATTAAATATAATCAGTGTTGTTCGATATTTTGTTACATTATTGTTTTATACGATTGGTAAGTAAATTTTCATTAATTTCAGTTATTCTAGCCTAAAATTGCCCTGGCGCATCCACCGTTTTTTAAACTAACTAACGATTCTTATCATTACAGAATTGTAAAGTTTCCCTAGTCTTCCTGTAAGTTTCGATCGGTTCCTTTGTTGGGATCCTTCAGCTTTCTAGACCGTGAAGTCATGCGCATTCTAATTGGAAAACAACCCTTAAATTTCAACCCTGCTACCGGACTATTTATCTACAATGTTGGTACAGTGTTGATGGAACGAAATCAACCCCTTTTTTATCTTAAACAATAATGGTGAACTAGAATTCTAATTATTATGGCAATAAAGATGTAAGTTAATTTTTATTGTTAATGATTCGTTGATTGATTTGGCGATTTTGTAGATATTCGAGTTTTGTTTTAATGTTGGTGGTGATTTTAATTTTTGTTAAATGTAAACGATTATGTGATCACGACGAGTATCACTGTAATAATAATAATAATGCTAAGAATAATGATTGTGTAGAAATTAATAGACATTGTAATGGATTAAAAGACTGCAATAATAGTGATAAAATCAATAATTGTAGTTGTAAGTGGCGATTAATCAACAATATTAATGAATAAAATTAAAATTAATTAATTTTTCAGCTTGTAATTTGACTTATTTTGGTCAAGTTGGACGTACGTATGGTTTAGAAATCAGAAAACCCCAAGAATCCCAATTGCCGTTTTTGTGTTATTTAAATTTCACCACATTCGGTGGTAATTATGGTGATTTGATACAAATCAGTTTCGAAACATTCTCAATTGGTAAATTTGAAAGTTTCACCATCGACGGCTGTCCGAACGGTTTCATCCAAATCCAAGAGAATAACCGTCCGAATACGAACGGCAAATGGTGCGGCAGTTCGTGGGGCTATACCGTTTATTACAGTGAAACGCCAACGATTTTATTGATTTTAAATCTATTGAAATACGATGGGAATTTCGAGTTTAAAATCAATTACAAGTTCCTCAGATTATCGGAAGCCTATCTACGTTATGGTAGAAACAATAATCATAATTTAACAACAATTCAAACAAATAAACGAACGTATCGTGGTAAATTACAAATTCATTCGTATTGTGATCGTTTATTTGAGAATTGTATAAGGCGACAATGCCGGATACAATCGCCGAATTATCCGGGAATTTACCAAAGGAATTTGACGTGTAATTATCGGATACGCGAGAAGATAATACCGAATGATAAGCACGCTTTGATTGCTATCCGCCAGGCGAATTTCCATTATAAAGAACGTCTGTCGAAGTTTGATAATAGCGATAAAATCTTGAGGTAAGATCGTTTTATGTGTCGTAGCTTGCTTCGGCTATCCGCTATTCGCAGCAGCCTATGAGTTTGTGACCGTAGTAATCGGCATACGTTCGCAAAGTCATAGGTTACTGCGATTAGGAATAGGTATACGGGGTGAATCAGGAAGGTGGACTTATCTCTACGATTTTTCAATTATTTGAATTTAATTATTTTAGTTTTCGCCGGTGTTACAGGATATGGGATCAGTGTAATATGATGCAGGATTTTATTGAAATTTACGATGGTTGGAGTGAGAAATCAACGTTATTAACGCATTTATGTAGCGGTGAAACAATACCGGAAATTATAAGTAGTGGGCCGGAATTATTAATCAAATTCCATACATCACCCTATGGTAATCCATTCCATCCATTACCATTATCGTATTTACCTGGATTCGAATTAGAAATTGAGGTAATTATTCTTGTCTAGCAATATTTCGAAAAGTAAGCTGTGCATGTCAGTCCAATAGTGAATAGTAGGCTATGAAATTGGTTGTTTTTTTAAATCAATAGCACAGCCTACTTATCTAAATTGTGCAAATTTGTGACGTCATCACTCTTTACTAATTATACAGGGTGTATAACATTATTTGCAGTAAACGTAGGTCAGCTTCTTGATTCAGCTTAGCATTACCGACAAATTATTGAAACAAGAGCATGTCGGTAGGAACAAGAAGCCGACCTACGTTCACAAGCGAACTGAAATATCGTTGTACACCCTCAATTGAATTGAATTACATTAATTTTAAGATATTTTCAGGTATTTTACGTCGATAAACAATCACCAACTTATATAGAAAACGGTAAAAAATGTGAATTTCTAATTACCCCAACTTTTAACGGTAATAATAATAATAATAGAAGTGGTATAATTGAAAGTCCATTGAATTCATTACCACCGAATACCACGTGTCATTATTATTTCCACGGCCACACGAATAATGAAATAATTTGGTTGAGTTTCATTAAATATTACATCAATAATAATCCGAATACGAATAACGAACGTCTGTCTGTGATCAATACGGATGAATGCGATGTAAAATTACAAATCTGGGATGGTAATTTGCGCGATTATCAAAAGACAATCCCTTTAATTGGCCAATTCTGTAAAGACGACCAACCGAAATTGTGCGATCACACATTATTAACGAATTCCACACGAAAAACACGTCCGTGTAGTTTGACTGAAAGTTATCTATCAACTCAACAGGATTTAACGATTGTCCATACGATACGTTATGGTAGTGTTTTATCGCCGGTTAATTTCGTATTGAAATACGAATTTATCGATTTATCACAAGCAGGTGAACAGTACAATCACAAGAATCCGTGTGATCGGATTTTCGTTATCAACGAGGCGCGGAATCATAGTGAGATGAAATTTGGACGGTTCTATTCGCCGAAAATCACGTTTCTATACGGCCGTGGCGGTGAAGAATCGTTGACGTGTTCGTACCGATTTGAGGCTAGACGATCGGGTAATTACCGGTTGAAATTGGGGTTGTTTAGCGGTAATTTCGGTAATAAGAAGTGCCAAACGCGGTATGATCACGAGATCGGTCGGTATGTTTGTGAACAACAACGAATCGATGATGGGTTGGCTGTTTTGAAGATTTACGAATATCCCTGGCGCAATAATAATAATATTAAAATAGTTCGTGATTGTTTCTGTAAGAATTTCACGGAAACTAAGCAGATTTTTATCAATACTTCAAATCGTGTTGTTGTTAAATTTATAGTAACAAATATGAAGATTTATGAGGATTTCAATGATTATAATTTTGATGGATTTTATGAATTTCTACCGCAAATCGAGGATAATTGTGGAAATTCGAAGAAAAATCGCCACTTACGCGGTAGTGGTGGCGAAATTTCGATTTACAACAACAACAATAATAATACGAATTATTGTCAATATCAGCCGTGGTTGATTGAGCCGGAAGACCCGCTAAACGATTATTTATATTTGAAGATTAAAGGTGTAAAAGTGCGGGATTCCCGTCTATGTCCCGGTAGGAATCGTCTTTTGCTTTATTCGGTTGGTAATACGGAAGATGTACAAATTATTTGTCCCTACTATAAGGGTATTGATGATTTTGTTGAATTATTCTCGGATGGTTGGACAATAACCGGACAACAATCGAAAACGAAGAAATTCCTACAGAATCAACAATCGAAGAGTTTCATTATTGAATTCTTGCAGAAGGAGAGTGGTGGTTTTGTTGTCAATTGGATGGAAATTTCGAAAAATCCGGCAGTGACTTTGACAAGTACAATGTTGATGTTGAATCCACCGGAATGTCCTTACAGGTGAGTCAAATCAACGGAATTGAACGTATGTTGTAACTTTATTCATACAAAACTCATATGTGCCACGCCTATGACTTTGACAACGTAGGTTTGCTTCTTGATTCAGCTTAGT
>JACDRQ010000793.1:4024-36517 GCA_013841215.1 Hycleus cichorii
TAAATGAAACGAAATATTGTATTTATTAAATACAAGTAGGTTTAAATAATAGGTTGATGTTATAAAAAATAGACAAATAAACCAACAAAATCCACCTATTTCGTTAATGATTTGTACATAAACTATTGTTCAATATTTCTTTTCTAATTATTTTCAATTATTCAATGATTTTGAAATTTGTACAATAGTTTATAAAATTTCAGTGATCGTAAACGAATTGAATCCAGCTTTAGAATCATAAATAAAATTGTAGTGTTAGATTTGCAGACAACAATAATGTTTACAAAAATATTATTTATAACACAATTAATTATTGGTATTTGTTCGAAACGTATGATAATAAATAACGGGAATTATTTGAAAACAACAAAAATCGATCAGATTGTGAAAAATATAATCCAACAATTCTCCGATTATAATTTCATTATCCATTACAACAATCAAACTTTACAAGATTTGAATCAAATCCTTCGACATTTACGCGATTTAAATCGCAATTATTACCTTATCAATTACGATGATAAGATGATAAGAGAACGTCCGATCGGCTATGATGTCGCCAATTTGATCCTCCTACCAAATCCGTACGATTTCCAACGTTTCTGTGCGATTGAATACAATCTACGGCTCAAAGATATCGTCATTTTCATCTTGGAAGACTACCGAATCAACTACTACAACAACCAAATTGGATTGATTGAATTCTGGCAAATTTACGGCCTACGTTGGGCGTCCAGTATCCTAATATTCCTAACGAAACCGAATCGTTTGTACCACTGTTGTTATTATTGTGGCAATAAAACGGGAATTTTGCAGCCGATTTCTGTGGGGAAACAACCACCAAATTTACGCCAATTTTTGAATTTGTACCACGATTTCAATGGACATCAATTCAAGATTGCTTACGTTGAATATCCACCGTATTTCTGGTGCAAGTATTTGTTTTATTTTAATTAAAAATCAACGTTAATTGTTGTTTTTTTAAGGAATATTTCGAATAAATGCGATCCTCAAGGGCCGGAAGGGATAATCTTGAAGTTTTTGAGTGAGAAATTCAATTTTAAATACGATTTGGTCAAGTATGTTAGCGAATTGAGTCCGCGCGGACAGTGGACTGCTATGATTGAAGGTGTAGGTTTCTAAAATTGGCGTAAAATCGAAATATCTCAAAAATTACGAAAGTTATCGAAATAACACACGTCGCATTCGATTCTAAATATAATTTTCTACAATTCTAGCCCTTTAGTATTTGGAAAATCCGGTTGGATTTCCTGAAAATTGCGAAAAACTTTTTTTTGAGCAAAAAAGTTGTGTTGGGGGATTTCAAATTATTCATTGAAGAATCAATGAAATCCAATCAAATATAGATGGTTAGATAGAGGAAAGTTGAGGCTACAATCCTATATTATTCTCGTTTTAATTTTGTTTTTTGTTTTTTGTAAAATAGCGCCCAAAGTAGCCGAATTTTTGCAAAATTTTCCATTCNCAAATAACAGCAGGTGATGTGGCATAATTCGAAACTTCTGATTGGCTAGAAAGAAGAATGTTGGGCGACTTGATTGTTTCTTCCTAGATGTCTCTCTATGAGTCGTCCGAACAAAACTTCAAAAATTTCTAAAACTGCAGTGAAAACTGTAAAGTTGCGCCATTTACCGGACCCTCGATTTAATCTACCCCGTAGTTGGCTGTGCTTCCGTTATTTAGTGTCGTAGATTAGTTCATATTTGACATTTGTTAGGTTATAATCGAAGAAATGTACGTCACTGAGTCTTAAATACATAACCAACTTCTCGTGGCTTTGCTTTCGTTACGTAGTGTCGTAAATTGGTTCATTTGACTAAATTTGACATTTGTTAAGTCAAGTGTTTGAAGAAAACTACGACATTACGTCACAAATGCATGGCCAACTGTATGTGGATATGCTTTCGTTACGTAGTGCTGTAGATTAGTCCATATTTTACTAAAAGTTAGTCATATCCGAAGAAAGCTGCGCTACTACGTCGTAAATCATAGCCAACTGCTGCTATGGCTATGCTTTTGTTGCGTAATATCGTAGATAGATTCATAATTTAGTAAATTTGACATTTGTTGACTTAAGTGGCCGAAGGAAGCTACGAACTACGCCCCAAATCCATGGCCAACTGTGTAAAGTACACTCAACGATTGATTTTTAGGTACATTTCCGGCGTGTGGATTGGGCCATCGGTGGCGTTTCCGTAACAATGGACCGCTCCATATCGGCGGATTTTACACGATCTGTCATAACTCAAGGTTATTCAATTCTCTATGCAACTTACAAACCATTTTGGCAAACCCTCAAGAATATTTCAGTAATCAAACTAACGGTTCAAATCATCTTATTTTTGATAATAATCTCTATTGTAAGTTGTGTTAAATTTGGAACCAGACTCTTTAAAATTAACGAAACTATTGCGACGATTTTACGTGTAAGTTAGGTTAGAATTCAATAAAAATGGCGCCAATTTTGCAATTTGATTGTAGATAACGATTGGTCCAGTTTCTGAACAATCAGTATCGGTGAATCGTTTAAAATTATTCCGTTTGCAATCAATGCGATCATTCTTCGCGTTCTGGTGGCTGATTATGCTGGTCTTGACGACAATGTACAAAACGAAATTAATCTCGAGATTGATCAGTCCGAAACCGGTCGAACCGGAAAAGATTGATGATCTTGTAATGAACGATTTCCAATTCCACATCCAAAATGACGACTGGTCCGTATTAAAGGAGAATCTAATTCTATCGTACGATCCAGTTTATCGTACGGTTTTGGAGAGGATCAACGATAAATTCGAATTTTGCGATTCGATTCGAGAAAGTCTCAATGGACGTGTTGCTATAATTGGTGAAGAATTGGCAATACAACACAGTTTCCTGCACGATTGTCGCAAATATCTAACGCAAGAGGAAGTATCGCGGATACGTTTGGTGCGAGAAGATCTTTTTCCGAACGCTTATCAAGCTTGGTGTATGCAAATGGCAACGCCGTTCGTTAAAGCTCTATCCGATCAAATCATGCGAATGCACGATTGCGGCCTAATTAACCACTGGTTTAATACAAAAAATCCCCCAATTATTCCAAATAAAATCGATTATTTCAGGTATAAATCGGCGTATTCGTTCCAACTACCTAGAAGTAACCAATTTGTGGAAAATGGAAATCGAATTTTAACCATCAAGGAAATTTGGCCGGCTTTTTTGGTGTTAATCCTAGGAGAAATTATCAGTATCGGCGTATTTCTATACGAATTCTGCTTTTATCGCAACTGTATCCGTTTCCGGCACGATTTCAATTAGTGTACGCGTAGCTTTAATTGTTAGAAAATGTGTGAATGTAGCTTTAGTTTGACAAATAAAACATAACAAAATTTGAGGTTAATTCTCGGCTAAATTATCGACATCGTTACTGTATCCACTTTTAGTTAGTGTAGGCGTAGCTTAAATGTACAGAAAAATTGTGAATGTAGCTTTAATTGAAGTTTGACGTTTTGAAACCTAACCTAACAAATTTTTGAGGTTACTTAATGTTAATTCTCGGCTAAATTATCGGCATATTTTTATTTTTATCGCAACTGTATCTATGTTTAATTAGTGTACGTCTAGCTTTAATATCTAGAAAAATTGTGAATGTAGCTTAGTTGAAATTGAAATTTAACAAATTGAAACATAACCTAACAATTTTTTGAGGTTAGTTTGTTTTGTTGTGGCGATAAAACTTGCAAATGTCCGGGATTAGAGTGATCGTGGAGGATTTATCGGACCACCCGTGTTGTCCGCACGGCCCTACGATTCTATTTTCGAGGAGAATCGGCGGAAACGAGCGGAATTTTTACGCGTGTTCGGCGTGTCGCGACCGTAAAGACTGTCCGTTTTTTCTCTATCAAGACGAATTGGAACGGTTCGGTGAGGAGAAACGGCGACTTTGGACGGCGGAGAGTCGGAAATTTCTGAAGAACACCAACCATCGGCGATTATTTGCGAAATTTAATGAAGTCCGTAAGCGGCTAATTTGCGCATAAATTCGCTCAATTATCGAGTTTCAGGTGCGGAATTTGCCGGCGAATCGACGGATTTATTGTCGAAGTTGTGCACGATTGGGTTCCGTAAACGATGAGGGTGGACACAAGGGTCATGATTTAATTTCGGGGATTACCGATCATCAATTATCGCACCCTACCGAGTGGTTACAATTGCTTGAAAATCCGAAAAAAGAGGCCCAATATTTGTTTTCGCCAAGCTCGTTGAAAATTCTAGTTGGAATTCTAGAAAAATTACAATTGAAGTAGCCGAAAATCGAGTTTTTTAACACGTTCTAACCGTCTTATTTGTAGACACATCGTCTGTATGGGTACCCCAAGATTGCACGAATTTATCCAGAATTATTGTGACGATATGACGAGTATTTTGCTCGATATCGACGACCGCTACCACAATTTCTACGGACCTTTACAATTCTGCTGGTACAATTCCTTCAACAATCACTTCTTCCTGCCGGAATCTCGGCGGATTTTCCGCGATTTTCTCGAATCTTCCAAGTAAATCCAATAAAATCACAAACATTTAAACTAATTTTAGTGTTTCAGTGGGGAAGGTTTGGCGTTAATTTTAGACCCACCGTTCGGCGGACGGGTTGAACCGTTGGCACAAACTTTACAAACAATCAACGACAATTACAAGAAATTCAATCGAATCGATGTGGATTTGCCGATATTTTGGATATTTCCGTATTTTATGGAAGCGCAAATTCTTAATAGTTTACCGGAATTTTCAATGCTCGATTATAAAGTCGACTATGATAATCATCCGTTGTTTCAAGATGGACCGAAAGGGCGGAAATATGGGTCGCCGGTGAGGATCTTCACAAATCTTAATCCAAGGTAAGTACCAGTTTTTAATTTTCTATTAAAAACGTAAGTCGTAACTTGTCTGTGTGTATAAATTTTGGAGATAATCGTATTCTGTAACTCTATCGAGATCCGTTACTATAACAACGTTGTAGATCAACAATCTCTGTCGTTACCATGACAACTATGACAATACCAACAACACTCTTTCCAATTCATAAGTATAATTGAATAGAGATAAGAATAAAACAGGTGATTGTTAATTTTAAGCGTTGTCATGGTAATTGTCAAAAAGTTAGAGAATACCGATCTTTATTTCAAAATCATATTCTGCAACTTTTTGTGGATGCGTTACCATTACAATTGTAGATTAATAGTCTCCTTAATTAGATCAGTCTTCTTAATTCCATCATTTCTATTGATTTGGTCAACTACAATTTGTATTACTATGATGCTTATATTTCTTTGTCCATCAGTGGTATTCTTGAATTTTTTAGCAATTCGTTACTCTATTGCAGATTGTTTTATTCTTGTCTCTTTAATTTTACATATGATAGACTTGTAACGAGTGAAATAGAAGATCTGTTGTCATAGAAATGAATCGTCAAAAAGTTAGAGAATACGACTGCATATTTACAATGTAGTTGACCAAATTAATAGATGATGGAAATGATCTGTTCAAGAGAATTGTTGATCTACAACGTTGCCATGGTAGCAGATCTACAAAAAATTACAGAATAAGACTGATAGATCAGCGCTATTAATTCCATCATTTCTATTAATTTGACCAACTATTATTTTGTACCGTTACTATGGACTTTTATTAAATTATTTAATTCCGATTTCAGTTCTTAAATACTTACATTTAGGAAACAGTACAGACAAAATTGTAGTTGGTCATATTAAGAGAAAAGAGCATTGAAAAGGCTGATCTATCGGTGGTATTCTGTAACTTTTTGGTGATTCCTTACTATGACAACGCTGTAGATCAACAGTCTTCCTATTATACACAAGATTGAATTAGAAAGAATAAGATAGACAATCTGTTCAAAGAGATTATCGATCTCTAGCGTTGTCATAGTAACGGATCGTTACAAAGTTAGAGAATATGACTGTCTATTTAAGGTTCCGGGTCAGAAGTCGGAAAAAAAGTAAGGTTTATAATCAACGGTTTCTCTTTCAATTTTCACTGAAAATTCAAGTTTTTGGACTCACTTGAAAGAGCATTTCAAGCTGTTTAAGAAACGCCCCATATCTTTTGGAAAATGTCGTGAAAATTTTAAGTTACAAATGAAAATCTAGAAGCCTATATTTTCCTTATTTTACCTCATAATTAAGCTAATAATAATTGTTTTGTAATGAATGTAACGGCTATCCATGGCAAATTGAAAGAGCTTTCCGGCTGTGTTTGGAATTTTCCGATCGGTTCAGTAGTTTTCCGGAAAATTGAGAAAAACTGTATAATTTCGACTAAAGAATTCAGGTGTATTTTGTAAGATAGAATGTCACATTTTTTGAAAACGAATATAACAGTGGAGATCCTAAATGAAAGGAAAAATCCAAGTTTTGAAAATTCGAGGAAATTTTCTCTGATTTTAGGGAAATTCTTAGCCAATTTCACCTGTTAAACGTAATTGTTTTGTGTCGGTTTTTTTTTCAGATTGTACGATTCTTTGTAGTTTAAATTTGTACTACTGGTATGTGAAAATTTCACTCATTTTCTCGGAAAATTCGGTTATAAGGAACGTCGATTTGTAGTGAATAGTAGTGCATTGCAAAAAAATTATTATTAGCTGAATTATGAGGTAAAATAAGGAAAATACAGGCTTCTAGATTTTCATTTGTAACTTGAAATTTTCACGACATTTTCCAAAAGATATGGAGTACTTCTCAAACACCTTGAAATGCTCTTTCAAACGAGTCCAAAAACTTGAATTTTCAGTGAAAATTGAACGAGAAATCGTTGATTGAAAACCTTACTTTTTTTTTCCGACTTCTGACCCGGAGCCTCAAGGGGACAGGGTACATCTCAAAATTTTAACCGGCGAAAATGTGAGTTTGTAACTTGCGATTTCTCGCTCGGCCTTGGGACTACGACAATCGCAAATAGATTTTTGAAAAGAGCATTTCTTATAGAACGCAATGGTTTTTCCGGTTTTTCAAAATGTTGTAACAAATTTGAATAACAGACGAAAATCTAGGAACATGTTTTTTCGTATTTTTATACAATTTCTTATATTTTCGCCGGTTAAAACTTTGTGATGTATCTTGACCCCTTAAGGAGATTGTTGATCTACAATGTTGTCATGGTAACAGATTTACAAACAAGTTATAGAATACGATTGGTAGACGTCATTGATAAATCTAGTGGAAAATGCTTCAAGCTACGACTTGCGTTACAGTTTTAACGCCCATTTACAATTATCAAAGTGCCTAATAGTGGAAGGTAACCTAAATTGCCTCTAAAAATACCAATTAGGTTATTGAAGGACGAAAGATTCCCCCAAAACAACATTAAAATTGCTCATTTTCTTGCTTCAACGCAAATTAAAATAACTTAAAAGCCGATTATAATCAATTTAATACAAATTATACACTACAAAGTCTCAATGCTTTCAAAATGAATTGAATTTTCGATAAATTGACTTCAAATTAATACATTTTTGTAGTAAAATCGAACTACCCAAAGATGAGGGTTATCATTTTTGTAATTTATGTAAACGTTGGGTGTACAACGCCAATAAACATTGCCAATTATGTAACAATTGTACATCGAAAGATGGCCGAACTTATCAACATTGTAACATTTGTAATCGTTGTGTCAAACCAACTTGGCAACATTGTGAAATTTGTAAAAGATGCACACAACCGGATCATAAATGTGGCGATATTCAATTCGAACAGGTAATTCTAATTCTAATCTAATTCGTATAGTAAAATTAATTTAATTATAAAAATTAGGAGTGTTTCCATTGTAAACAATCGGGGCATAAAAAACGCGATTGTCCACAAGTCGATCGTACAAAACTACAACAAAAACGTAAATCGAAACAATTAAATTGTAGTAGAAACGAGAAACGGAAGCGTTTGAAATAAAAAAAATTAAGTTTCCATGGAGTTGATCTCATTTCGTACAGCTTCGGCCGCCTCTTCCATCCCTAATCCTTCAAGAATATAGAGGAAATTATCTAAAGTCGCATCCTCATCATCGTCGAACCATAATTGCAACATACTGCGAGCCTGGTCGACTTCATTACCCTGTTCTTGTACGAAAAATTGGATTTCATCCGATTTATAACCCAATTTCGTTGCTAATTTCTTCCAATTCGGCACGATTTTCTCGCTAAACAATTGCAATTGATTCGTTGTTATTTTATGTTCGATTCGTGTATTACGATCGTCGATAAATTCACTCTTCATATCTTCAGTATTATCATCAACTTGTGTATCTTTGAACAAATTCTCTTCTTCATTCTCTAATTGTTGTTGACTCTCTTCTTTCTCTTGTACGTTATTCCGTCCGGGACAATCGTGGGCGATTTTACGCACCATCATCTCTAAATACGATGATAACGGATTCATTATCACGTTACTATAGGTGAAGAAATGCGGACTTCTTTTTGCCAATAAACGTAAAGCACGCCATCCGAAATTGCCGTCTTTCAATAGATTTTCGTCGTCTTTTAGTGTTGATAATGAGTCTAATTGGTTGATGGCATCGGCGAAATATTCTTCTAATGTTGGTAGGAAATTGCGTTCTTTACCTTTACAAGCTTCTAAATTATCGGGACATAAATTCCATAATTTTGTCAATTCCGGACTACCCATATAGTATTTGTTTTGATTCGAGGCGTCTTTTATTAAATCGCCCAATAGGGGACGGTCGTCGGATTTGCGTTTGTCGGGAGAATCGACCGTTACCGCTTTTTTTAATTCTAAAATTACAAAAAAAATTAGTTGATAAATTATACAGGATGAGTCGAGAAGGTGGCCTATTAAAAGTATATTTTTAGTGCGTTATTAGCGAGTTTTTCAGTGAATTCTGCACTGATCGTTTAAAAAATTTATATTACGGCAATTATTGCGCCTAAATAATAGAAATTTGGAATTCTAATAGTATCAATAATGTACTTTCAATAAAATTTGATAGAATTGAATTATTTTTCAGCGTTTAACTGAAATAAAGTTTCTTTCAAGCGATTTTCAAACTGTTCTATTTCTGTTATTTAGAATAGAAGACAATAATTTTCTTTATACGGTTAAACAAGAAAAAATTCTATATCGATTTGTATTAGCATTCCCTATATCTCTGATAATTTTCCAGTTATTTAAAATTTTCAATTTCAGCCAGTTTTTCCGCTGAAAGAAATTACGAAAACATAGTCGGCTCAGCTAAACAACTGTCAATTCAATTGTCACAATTCAAAATAATTATTTTTAGGTACTTTAATCAACTACAATCGAATAAATTAAATCGAAATTAATTAAATTCTGTTTTTTCTCCATGCAAAATTTACTGAAATTGCTGAAAAAACATGTAAAATATTCAATCTTAACCTCAATGACAGTTAATGTTATTTTGCTAAGCCTTCTATGTATTTGTTTGTAGCCATTTATAAGCATAAGCGACTAGATACTAGATACTTTCAGATGAATGGAAACTGAAAATAAATAATTGAATAATTATGAAAAATAAGTAGAGAATTAAGAAAAATGTGGTGTTTCATTTGGAAATTGCCTGAAAGAAAAATCTATTTCAACTAAACACTGAAAGATAATCCAATTCTATAAAATTTAACCTAAAATACGGAAATAACAGTTCTATATTGAACTGTATTGGCGTTTCCTACATGTATATTTGATAATTTTTCAGTTGTTTGAAATTTTCAGCCCCGATGTTTCCACTAAAAGAAAATTCTAAATCAACAAAATACATAGAAGGCTTAGTCAAACAACTGTTAATTCAATTGTCACAATTTACATAAAAATTAATGAATTATTTGTAGATTTTTTTAATGAAACACAATTGAAGAAATTGATAATTAATTGAACCGAAATTAATATTTTTATGTAATATTTGTTGAAATTGCTGAAAAACTCATGAAAAATATTCGATAATAACCTCAATTGTGGACATTAATGTCATTTTGCCAAGCCTTCTATGCGTTTTTTAATAGTCGAATTATTAAACCATAGGCAACTAGATAGTGGACACTTTCAGGCTAATTTAACGCAAATCGTAAATAACTGAAAAATTATCGAAGATAAGTATAAAAAATTTGAAAGGGGCCGAATCTAAAAAGCGGCCTAATAACTTCCCCGACACACTCCGGATAGTCAATCACGAATTAGAATAGTCTATTGAAAACAAGTGTCAGAACTCGACAATTAATGCACGAGTCNATTCAATTCTGTAAAACCTGACCTAAAATATGGAAATAAAAGTTCTATATTGAGCTGTATTGGAGTTTCCTACATGTATATTTGATAATTTTTCAGTTATTTGAAATTTTGTCTCGATTTTTCCACTAAAAGAAAATTCCAAATCAATAAAATCCATAGAAGGCTTAGCAAAACAACCGTTAATTCAATTGTCACAATTTTGATAAAAATAAATGAATTATTTGTAGATTTTTTAAATAATTGAAGAAATTGATAATTAATTGAACCGAAATTAATTTTTTTATGTAAAATTTGCTGAAATTGCTGAAAAACTCATGAAAAATATTCGATAATAACCTCAATTGTGGACGTTAATGTCATTTTGCCAAGCCTTCTATGCACTTTTTAATAGACGAATTATTAAACCATAGACGACTAGATACTGGACACTTTTAGGCTAATTTAACGAAAATCGTAAATAATTGAAAAATTATCGAAGATAAGTATAAAAAATGTTAATATAATTCGATTCAGAATTTTTCCCTCTATCCAATCGTGTAAAGAAAAATATATATTTCGTTTAAAATAAGGAAGATATTAGCCTGAAAATTGTCTCAAATTAAACATAAATTTCACCTGAACGCTGAAAGATAATTCAATTCTGTAAAATTTGGTCTAAAGTACAAAGTTTGGTCTATCTGAAATCCAAATTTCAATTGACTAGGAGTAATAGTTTCAAAGATATGAATTTTTCAAACAAACAACGACAATTAAACTTTCAAGAAGCCAAAATTGCTGAAAAACTAGCAATATTAAACCATAGAATCGATTAGAACTTCTATAAATACTTTTAATAGAACTTCCTCTTGGTTCAGTCGATATAAGGAAAAAATTTGGACAATTACCAGGACATCCGTCGTTCTTCCAAGCGTTCCAATGTTCTTCACGACTCAAAATATTGGCAGCAATTTCAGCAAATCGTACACCATCCGGTGGGGTTTCTTTCAATAAATTATAAACTTTATCCGTACTCTGTTGTATCCACTCTTTTTGATCTGATTTCAATTCAAAACTATCACTAAAAATTAACAAATTAACAAATGTAAATGAATAGAGATGAAAATATTTACGATTTAAATTTAACCGATGATGATAAATATTGGAATAATATCAGAAATTGTAACAATACAGCTCTACGGAAATTCACATCGTACAATTGTAAATCCAACAATTTCTGACTCGTTAGATATTTCGAAAAATAGATTTTCTCTTTGAATTCCTCCTGATAATTACAATGATTCTCGATATGTTCCAATTTTAAACCGTGAAACGTACTCAAAACACTATTAGCATACGAACAAAACAATTTCCATTGATTCCGACTGTATAATTGATTCGGATTGCGGAAGAAATCTTGCAATGACCAAAATTTACAATAGAACGTATAATCGATAATGATATTCTTCTTATTTTCGTCATTATCATTACTATTCCCATCATCGTCATCATCCTGTTGTAGATCCTGACCATATTCTGTTGTATTTTCCAAATTGAATTCACTGACAATATTCAAACCGGAACGTTCCGAAAACGGAAAGAATTTCGCCAAAAACAACAAGATCCGTCCACAGAAAACCGTAGCCGTCGATCTAGATAGACGCCGTAACAAATCATTACATAGACGTAATAGATTGTTTTTACAACAACTGAAAAAGAGATTCTCTTTCCAAATTTCCACGTTATCTTCAACGTATTGGAACATCGCCTGGCATAAATCCAACGTTAACGTATCGAAAATATCCGATAGTAGGACAACCGGCATTGTTGGATTGCTCAATTCTTTCCGGCATGTCGTTACGTTAAAATCGACAAATTCGCGCAACACCAAAACATCGACTTCTTGTTCTAATAGTTCTAATAGAATATCGCGGAATGCCTGGTCTAATGACGATTTCAAATCGGTTGTTGTTTTGGTGAACATACGAATTTTCGTTTCGATCATTTCCGTATTTTTCGTTTTGAACGATTTACGCAGAATATCCTGAAATGCACACAATTTGCTAAATTGTAGAAGTGAGGTTAGGTTTTTTTCAGTAAACTAACCTGATATTCTAATCGAAGCGTTTCGAATTTACTGCCCATTTTAACGCAAATAAAACGAATTTTCAATTGATTTAGTAATAATTTCGCTATAATTCGTTTAAAATTGATATTTAAAGCAAAATTATCACGAACATAACCTCAAATTCCGAGTTGTCACAAATACACAATACAAGCACTATATGTAGCCCTCCAATTAATTACAAATTTTAGAATAATTACCAGTTGTAATTAATGAATTAATAATTATAGCAGTATTGTTTCATTTATAATTTTTTTTAATAATAGAACAATCAAAAATCAGCAAAATTAGGTGATTTCAATAAGGCATTATTACTAAATCTAGCTCTTGGTTTTGTTTAAATGTAGTTCCTTTTTAAATTTATTTTATTTTAATTACCAATTTTAATTAGGTCTTAATTAGAGCAAGATTGTTTAAACTACTCAAAATTATGATGGCAATATCGAATTTTATATGGAAATCTAGGGAAGTTGAATTTAACACTCATTCATTGAAAGCGGGAAATTTAAATAAACAATAATAAAAGGGGATATTACACAAAAAATTTCAATAAAACGTAATAAAAATCAATAAAGAAGTTGTTTTAGAACAAAATTCATCAAAAATAAGGAACAAACGTGTCCAAAAACATAAAATTTGAGGTTATATTGATCATAGACAAACGACTAGCGTTTAGTTCGTCAGTGATACCAACGTAAGGACATCAATTTTACCATACGTTACTATAAATGTTATTAGTCCTTGAACTATAGGGTTGGTAACAAATTCAAATGGTCTGATTATGAGGATTTGGTGCGAAATTCAAACACTCCTTGAAAATTATTGATTTATTTCACCAAAATTTATGAAATTCTCCAATTCCGGTTCCTTACAATCAATATCGATCATATTGTGTTTATTATCGTCCAATTGTTTATTCATAACCAATTTAATAGTACGTTTTGATGGTAAAATAAGAAATTGATCTAAATACCGATAAATCGCCGGCCCTTTTCTGTACAATTCGGTAAAAAATTCCAATTCTTGCCGTGTATAACGTCGTCCATATGGTGTTTTTGAAGCATTCCTCAATTGCGATACAATAAACATTCTACAAATGTCCGTTAAACTCTCCATTGATTTAAATCTACGTTGTTCAATCAATCCGATTAGATCTTCTTTTCGGAACATTGTACGTAATTCGCGTAGATTTCTGCACGTTTTATTATAACGTTGTTGTAGGGAACGTAATTTCGAACGTAATTTACGTTCATTTTCTACCGATTTTATTAATTTCTCTTGAAATATTGGCGAATTTAAATTACAATTCGTTCCAATAGAATTGACGGTTTTCGTATTTATCGAATATTGTTGTACTGATAGATTGTTTAAAATTATTTGTTTTACCCCCACATTGATAGTTGCATTATTTGAACAATTGCTACCATCATTGTTCTGTTTTGTTTGGATTAAAACCGGCGATGGTAGACTAACATTAGGAATCGATATCGATTCAATATTGTTCAAATCACTACCTGCAATTCTAATATAATTATCATCTCTATTAACTAACGGATTATTTAAAGTTAATTCATTATCTTGTAATAACGGCGTAATATCGCTCTCGTTCGTATTCGTTCCATTAAAATACGAATGATCATGATTTATACGTTTGATATTATCGACATTATCGTTGAATTCGATTGGTACAACGTTATGATTTAAACGATGTTTGGTGGTATTGACGAAATCTTCCGGACGAAAATGATCCTCACATATAACCCAATTACGACAATTTTCATTCGGATCAATCTTTAAATTACGTTTCCACCGATCATATAGTTCGGGTTTAATTGGAAATTTATATAAATGTTTATTGGTTGTACAATTCGTGTAATAGGCAGTTTCGCATTTTGGATATTTACAAGTTTTCTTTCTTCGGATTAAATCTACAATTTACAATTATTTTATAATTTATTAGCGGTAGAGATCGAAATTTACCCATAATCGAGCGGAAATTCGATGTAAATCGTGTTTTTGATTGTTTTATTTGTTATCGAGTTTTGAAAATTTTAGGTTATGTTGAAGTGACTTAACCTCAAATGTCAGTTGTGTTTTACTGGTTGCCTGCGCCACAAGATTTTGTTGGTGAGATCGTTTTATTAAATTTTCTAATTTTTGATAGTTTATACGTAAAAATGGCAGTAAAACGTAAAAGAAGTCAATAGAATAGAGTATTCTAAGATGAAATTCATCAAAAATACGAAAATAATCCAAAAACAAGTTGAGGTTATATTTTTAATCCATAAACAAACGAACATCGTCTAGTTTATTAGTAATACCAATGTAAGGATACAAATTTTACTGTAAGTTTCTTTATAAAGTCACTGGTTCTTGAATTTGAAGGTTGGCAGTTAATTTAAAACTATTTTCGTCCAATGTTTATCGAACTAAATCTACAAAATTCAATTCAATTATTTTATAATTTAATAGTTATATTGGTCGAAATTAACCGATTATCGAGCGGAAATTCGGTGTAAATCGTGTTTTTTTGATTGATTTATTTGTTATCGAGAGTTTTGAAAATTTTAGGTTACGTTGAAGTGACTTAACCTCAAATGTTAGTTGTGTTTTACTGGTTGCCTGTGCCACAAGATTTTGTTGGTGAGATCCTTTTATTATTAAATTTTTTAATTTTGATAGTTTATACATAAAAAATTTCAGTAAAACGTTAAAAAAGTCAATAAAATAGAGTATTCTAACACGAAATTCATCAAAAATACGAAAATAATCCAAAAACAAGTTGAGGTTATATTTTTAATCTATAAACAAACGAGCATCGTCTAGTTTATTAGTAGCACCAACGTAAGGACACAAATTTTACCATAAGCCTCTTTATAAAGTCACTAGTTCTTGAATTATAAGGTTGGCAGTTAATTTAAAACTATTTTAATCCAATAATGTTTATTGATTGTTAACAAAAACACAATTGATTATTGTAACAAAACCCCAAATGAATTCTCTTCATTATCATTATCATTAATAATAATAGCCTCATCGATTGGTTCTAATACACAACCAGCATCAATACCATAATTATGTTCAACAACAATCCGTTCAGCACGTTTCAACGTTGTTGCTGACGGTATTGCAAAGAATTTCTCTAAAAATCGATAGGCTGCCGGTCCTTTTTGATATAAAGCAACGAAAAATTCCAATTCCTGTGGTGTATATCGACGTCCGCCAGCTTTCTTCGATAGATTTCTAATTTGCGATACAAAAAATAATTCACCAACATCCGATAAATTCTCTAATTGTTTCAATTCTTTATCTTGTATCATTTCGATTAGGTCCATTTTTTTGAATTTTCTCGTCAATTCACGTAAAGCTAATGTACGTTTTTTACAATAACGTTTCAAAGCGGCATAATCGTGTTTGACACGACGTAATTCGGCTTTTAATTGGCGTTCTAATGGTGTGAATTTCGATGGTGGTTTTTGTCGTTGAATTGGTGGTGGTGGTGGTCGTAAATTATGAGTATAGATTGTTTCACCATTGACTATCTGTTTTTCGATTAAAATGACCGGTGAATTTCTAGTAGGTGGTGTAGACGGTCGGGAATCCTCGCAAATTGTCCTCTCGTAATCGTGGTCCAATACTTCACCTTTAAATAATCGAATTAATATACGATTTTATAAATAGTCGTATTCTCTAATTTTTGCCGATTCGTTACCATGACAATCACAAAGTAGGTTAACGAATCGTCATAAAGTTCGAGAATCCGATCGACGCCTTCTTGATTACATTGTTGTTTGGTTTCATTGTTCGATTGTTTGTTGATAGTGGCCTGTAAAGCCTCCAATTGGGCATTTGTTTGGAAGACTTTAACGAACGGATCAATAATCGATGGTACTTGATTGCGATTCAATTTTCTTCGTTCAATTGTTCGAAATTGGAAATCGGTAAAGTGTCGCGAACAAACACGAAATCGATTTTTGACTCGATTAACACCCGACGATTTACAAATTGGATTCTTTACCGCTTCAATCCATTCATTAAATAATTTATCGTTGCGTGGAAATGAGAAATAACGCAATTGTGGATAATCACGTGAATTAGCATCACAACCCAAAACGGCGCAATCAACATACCTGAAAATTAGAGAAATTTAACAAAATTCCGATTAGTTTTTGTTAATTATAAATAACATTATTAATATCAACGATACCTCGTCGGCATTACAAATTAAATTAGAAATTGTTTGTTTTTAATTAATCAACTAATCAAATAAAAAAAAATGTCAAAATTTTGAAACACCCAATTGACAGCCGTCAAAACTACAATACTACCAACATTACAACAAAACAAATCTAACTATCTCTGTCTATCACACAATAAAACAATATCGCTATCTCAACTTAGTGTCTATTTTCACTGTTACCAACAGAATTGTGATTAACACAAAAATTACTAGAAATTTTAAAATTTTCTATATTATTTAATTAATTAATTTGATGACACGTGGCTTTTACGCCTTCACAAACAGCACGCAACCATAAACCGACAGCATGGGCCCCACTATCCGGATATAGACGATGCGATAATTTCGTTTTTTCCGCTGCTTTTTCGGCACTATAAGTTGCAAGATTGATCGAATTTAGAAGATCGCAAGTTTTACAATATTCCTCATTAAAAATATTATAAAATGTACACAAAGGGAGGTACATTGTTGTTAAACGTTGATCGTTATCGCAGAATTGTTTAAAATTCTCTAAACCAACACCGACAACTGATAGCCATTCATTTGGTGTTATTTTCGAGCCCTCGGGGATTTCCCTAAATTTATCGGCGGCTGATTTGAATAAACTACCATAAATTGAGCCTAATCTACCCTGTAAGTTGTCTTCTAATAGTATCGATAATGATTCTAATAATATTTGTGGATGATTTGTTATAATTGTGTGTGTCTGGATTTTATTTTTAATTTTTTCGGAAACTATTCGAAATCTTGTTCCGATATTACCGTGACTATTCTCTGAATCGATTTTGTTCATTTGAAATTCGCAGGAGATTAGTGCTTCGCATGCAAATAAAATTGTAGTTTCTAAACGTTTCGTATTGGAAGCGTTCAATTTCAGTCCTTGTAGTTTTAACGGTAATTCCCCGATATTTTTCGATTTATTGTCGGGAATTATGGGTTTATTATCGTCGTTTATTGTCGGAGATTGTTGAATTTGTCGCCAACATTCACAATTAGAAGGATAGTCGAAATAATCCAAAATCTCTACAGTTGTATCTTTGATAATTACCAAATAATCTCGATTTTTATCGAAATTTCCCCAACAAAATCTCAAAATATCCACGTGTAAACTTCGTAAATCCTTTAAAATTTCGTCAATTAATTGTAGATTGTATAATTTTGATTGTTTGCTATTTAACATGACGATAATTTTGGTATTTTCGTTCAAATTTAGTTGGAGATTTCGATCTAATTTCAATCGTTTTCGTTGAGATTTATCGTGATTTTCTTCGATTTCTATACTGGTGATACGTGGGGCTAATGTTGATTTATAAAAATTATTAATTTCGTCCAATTTCCTGCCTTGTCCAGCCATGGCGCCCAGAATTTTCGAAACTATAACCATCTGACAAGCATCAATTTCGATCATTTCCACCGGTAGTTTATCACGAATTGCCCCGTGGTAAGCTATTTTAAAAGTGAGACGATTAATTTTATTGACTATCATTAGAATACCATCGGAATTTTCCGATAATAACTCATGGATTGTTTGTTGAATTTGTCTAGATGTTGGTGGATTATTTACGGTACCTACAATCGAAATTTCATGAATTTTAAGCTATTTTTTATCGATTTAAAGATTGATTTACACCTAAAATTGTAGCAGTTAACATTCCATCGCCGATTAAATTGGTAAAATTGAGATCAACACCGCAACAATCACCGGTGATTAATTTCGGTATTTTCATTGATTTATAATCATGTCGTATTAAAATATTACCAAAATTCATTACAATCAAATCTTGATTTAACGTTGTTAATGTTAATAATGAGTCTCTTATTAACTGATAATCGTTATTTGCCATTTTTTCTATATCTGTAATGGTAAAATTTGAATTATTAATGACAGTGTAAATATCATTATTATAAAGTCTTAAGTGCTTTTATAAATGGCATATTAATGATTATTTTGATTATAATCATGAGTAATAATGATGGTATTCTATTGTAATGATTAAAAATTATTTCCACAATTCAAATTAACCGCCAAAACGCCATCTAGTGCCGTAACTAATGAACTAAGATTTATGTTGGTTATCCTGATTTTGAAACGTCAAACTTGTCAATTAGTTTTGCGCAATTAATTTCGTTACAAAATAATAGTGTTAGAGATTAATAATTACTATTTTTGAAGATATTTAACGGAATTAGGTCAAATTACATCTACAATTGTGATAACCTCTTAAAATCTGGATGATGCAACTATTATTTTGCACTCTGTTTTGGAAATTTCAACAGAGAAAAACAAGGTAAGAAGTCTATTTTTTGTGTACACTAACCATTCTCTAACAAATACGATGAAAAATTGTTGGTTGAAATTAGTTTTCTAACGATACTTTAAAAAAAAATCGATGTTTATGCAAAATTGACATTTGAACTTCCAGCAGATACACCAACTAAAAAAATAAAAATGCTTGGCAATTGTCAATTTTGTTAAATGTCGCGCAACACTACAATTTTCGAATTATTAATTTTTAAAATTTTAGTAAAAAAATCATTATTTCGTTTTGAATTTGAAAATACTTGAATTATTTTACAGTAGAGCTACAATTTTTTTTTTGACAAATTCCAGTGTAGCTAATGGTAGAAAACTGTAATGATTAGTTGTAGCTCTGTTGTGATGTTACTTTAATCAATTTGTATTTCAAATATTGAACTATAAATGCCTTTTTTGACAAATTCAATAATTTCAATATTAATAAGTATTTCATGTAATTATAATTAGAAAATCGATTAGAGAATTGACTAATAATATGATATGGTGGAGCCATCTTATAGTGATTTGTTGAACTGCAAATATTGTGCAGGTAACTATACCATAATTGACTTATGTTCCAGTAGGTGGCGTTAATACGTCAATTTTTTGTAAGTTGATATATCTTCTACGAGGTGGCACCTGTACATTTTTATTGATGGAATCTGTAATTGTGATAAATTGATTGTCGCCCTCTAGTGGGAAAAAAATTAACTAAAACATGCTTTTCTTTTAATAGAGAATCACTAATAGATGGCGCTTGTATATTATTTTTTTTTTAATGATTCACAGTTGGCTAACCTGTTCATAGTACATAACCTAAAAATAATTTGAATATTTTCCAATTGTTATAGAAACAGACCAGATTTAATTAAATAATTAATTGAGAAATTACTGTGTTAATTAGTGTGTTAACATCAATACATTTCCAGGGAGTGGATCTGATGGAGATATTCAAATAAATATTGATTGTAATGGTGTTATTAATAATGGTGATTTCGATAAATATGAAGATAGATAAAGTGATGAGTCTATTTCAATAGCTAGTAAGAGTAATAAGGGTAATTTCAACCCTCTTACATCACGATTTTTCTTTTTTGAACGATTACATTGTATAAGTTCTTCTGTATTGCACTAAAATCGTGTTGTGAGAGAGTTGATTTTATTTTTTTCAATTGTTTGATTATATGTTCAATGAAATTTATTTTAGATACTGACTGTGATAAAAATCAAAACGACAATTCATATTCTAATGAATCTGCTAATGTCGATGGTAATAAAGTTATAAATAATGATGCCATTGATAAAAATTAAGCCTTGTGCTCAAAATAATATAGAATGGATGAATTTTGAGTGGTAAAAGAACGGCAAATTAAATTGGAAATATAAAAGAATATCGAACAAGTTTGCTGGTTTAGGAAATTAGACAAGAAAATATTAGTGTACTATTTGTGATGTATCAGGGAATTTAAAACAATAAAAGTGTTGAATTGAACGTGTTTTTTGTATTAGGATACTAGAAGTTGGTTGAAGGTATTCTTTAGAATCAAAGAATTGCTTGAAAATGGCAACGTTGCAAGAAATAATTCGCACATTTTTGTTAAAACTTAGTATTAGGATATTAGGAGATGGTTGGAGGTATTCCGTAGATCCAAGGAATTTCCGCAAAATGGCAACATCGCAATAAAGTCAGTGCTTTATTTTAAATGGCAACGTTGCAGTTTTGATTTTTACAAATTTTGTTGAAATCTTGTATTAGGATATTAGGAGTTGGTTGGAGGTATTCCGTANAGATTCAAAGAATTTCTGCGAAATGGCAACATTGCAGCAAAATTGATCAGTGTCGACGAAAATGGCAACGTTGCAATTTTTAATTTTTGCAAATTTTGTAAACATTTAGTATTAGGATATTAGGAGGTGGTTGGAGGTATTCCGTAGATTCAAGGAATTTCGTTTAATTGGCAACGTCGCAATTATATTATCGAAAATGGCAACATTGCAACATGTAATTTGCAAAATGTATTGTTTTGAAACTTCAAAAAAATTAAGAGACTAGGAACCGTTAAGGGGTATTTGATCGTGCTAGAAACGAAAATTTCGACAATAAAAATGGTGTGTCAAGATTCGTACAACTATGTTTATTATACTGTAAAATCACAAATTTAAATGTAATGTAGGCAACACAAAATACACCTTACTGAATGAACCATTGTGACAACAAAAACTTAATAATAGAAATAAATGTTTTACACCCAATTACAAGCCCTGAATCAATGATTATGATTAACAATTGCATTCGATTTATAACACTGAATTTAAACCAATCAAATCGATCCATTTTATAATTCACAATAATTCAAATAAAATTAACACGTTCAGCCCGGCGTGAACCACCGGTGGTTCACNCAGGCATTCCCTTCATCTGGCGGCGTGAACCACCAGTGGTCCACATCTCGTTTGCTCAGTGTGACGGCGTGAACCACTGGCGGTCCACACATCGTTTGCTATGAGATGGTGAAACAAACAAGCGCTGTCAGACGAATAACCAACTGATAATCTCGGGCCCGCCGACCAAACGGACTTTGATAAAGTGCGCCGGGCTGAACGTGTTAATATACACCCTCTCCTTTGATACAATAATGGTTCAATTACCCATGTAAAAACTTTCCCAAACCAAAAGGGAAAAGACACGATATTTTCGTTGATCTGTATACCGAAAATTATCATCTAGAATCCAAATTTGTACCATTTTATAACTGTAAATAAAATAAGCAGTGAGTTTATAATAATAATAATAAAAGCATGTAATTTTTACACATACCCATCTAATATTTCGGTTAAACGCCCCACAGAGCTATCAAATCGTTCAATAAGTCTTGGTTAAGCAAGATGATCTATTTTCTATTCATTTTAACAAGTAGATCAATTACACTCCACTGAATTTGCCTACACCATCTTCGTTCCTCATTACAGAATGCATTTTCAGATGAACAATTAACTAGTTTGTTTGTTTCTCTTTAGAATTCTCTAATAATTGGTTGATTTTCACCCATTTCTCAATTAAGTTGGAGTGCTTTGAAAATTATTCAATATCCTTGTTTTCAATTGCTGCTTATAAAATCGAAACATCTAAAATTTAAACAACCAAATCAACATCCAGAAATATGATGCTCTTACAAAATATCAGGGTTTTTTAAAATTAATGATTTAATTAAATCTGGCCCGTTTCAATTTCTATTCATTCGCCAAGACAAATCATTAAAGTCATTTTGTGAAGATGTAAATTGTCCATAATCATCCCCATTATCATTTCTACCGTTAATACCATCCATTTTGTTAATCTAGAACGTAATAATAACAAAAATAATATTGTAATAAAGAAATTAACCTCACTTACCGTTAAGTTTTTTTATTTCAAAACTTCCTTGTTATTGTTAAACACCAATCTCGATTTTTCCAACAACACAAATTTACAACGTCCCATTTTCAATTAATTATTTTAATTTCGAGAAATTCGCAATTATTACACCTCAATTGGTAAATTTGCGAATTTATTTACATTTTTAATTTCCGAAATGTCACCATCAAACATGACATTTTAGAAGTTTGTCCAACATAATAACTCAAAAGTTACTAGATTAACAGCCTCAACCTAAAAAGAGAAAGTGAGACAGAATATCGATTTCAGTTGGTACCACTAACAAACCAAGTTTATAATGCCAAAAGGTATGCTTATTTCCAATAGTGACGTCACAATAAATCTACTAGTATAAAACTCATGTTGCATCGATATCTGCCATTGCAGTAAGTTAGGCAACACATTAAACATCCTGAAAATTTGAAAATTCTTAATGAAAACAGCAATTTTTTAGCAAAAATCTCCATTCGGAACTATCTATTTACTGATTTTTATGGTTGATAAAAAATACATTTGCACCTCTCATTTTACTCATGAATATGTTCGGCTGTGTGTTGTCTTAAATACTTTTCAAAAATGAAGCTCTTATCGCACTTATTACATTGATAAGATCTATTATTGTGACATCTTATATGTCTTTTCAAATTCTGCTTCAATGAAAATTCCTTATCACAAAATTGACATTGATAAGGTCTCACCACAGTGTGAGTTAATAAATGTTGTTTGTACATTGATTTCAATGTAAATTTTCTATCACAAATATTACATTGATCATATTTCTTATTAGAATGTGTAATTAAATGTTGTTTAAAAGCATCTTTCAATAGAAATTTCTCATCACAAATATAACATTCAAAATATTTCCCATTTGTATGTTGTTTTGAATGTTTTAAAAAACTCGTTTTATTCATAAATTTCTTTTTACAAATAATGCACTGATGAGATTCTCCAGTATGTTTCGAGAAATGCTGTTTTAAATTCCATTCCGATATAAAAATTTTATCGCAAATATGGCACTTATACGTTTTTTCATTTGTATGTACAAGATTTAGATGAGTTAATAGATCATTTTTACACGAAAATTCCCCGTTACAAACATTACAATAGAGAATCTTTCCATTATGTTCCGGTAAATGTTGTTTCAAATGGAATTTCGATATAAATCTGTTATCAGTATTACAAATATGACATTGAAACAAATTTCCATTTTTGTGTTTCTTGAAATGTACAGATAGATCAGTTTTACTAGAAAATTCTTCATTACAAATACTGCATTGATGTTTTTGATTTGGACAATTTTCTAAATCGACAAACTTCTTTACAAATTTTGTTTTACACTTTTTGTTCTTTGGGTCCTCAAAATCTGCAAGTTCTAAACTATTTTCATGATAACTTTCTTTGTTATCACCACTATTATCATTATTCATTGTTTTATTATCGATATCAATGATTTGTTCACGTTTATTAGAATCAATGTCTAAAATAAACAATTTTAATTATACTTGTATTTCGATAATTAACAAATTAACACGTTCAGCCCGGCGCACTTTATCAAAGTCCGTATTATCCGAGGGTTCGAGATTATCAGTTGTTTATTCGTCTGACGGCGCTTGTTTTTTTCACGATTCAATAGCAAACGATGTGTGGACCACCGGTGGTTCACGCCGGCAGACGGAGCGAACTAGGTGTGGTTCGCGTTGCCAGATGAATGGAATGTCTGTGGACCACATGGTGGTTCACGTCGGGCTGAACGTGTTAAATCAACTCTCTGGCTTAACACGGGTTTTAGCACAATACAACACAACAGAAGTACTGCTCTTATTATAGTGTTTAAACAGGAGCTCCCGTGCAAAGTACGGACACGTTTCGCGCTATACGGAACATAATTGTATTAAAAATATTGTATCGTTCGTGTTATATGGGCCTATTCATCGCTCTCTATGAGTACAAATAGCTAGGTTTTCGTCGCGTTCTACTTTATTTTATAAAGTCTGATTTTTAAAACGTTTATAGAATTACATCTCATTAAATGGTATTAATACAAAAAAAAACCGTGTCGTAAGAAGCTCGAATTTTCCGTATAAAATCTCTGCTTCTTTCGACTGTCACTGTTCAATGAAAAGCTACTTGTTATCTTTAAACAAAAAAATAATCGGAAACTATGTGGAAATATCGCGTTATACGAAACTGTTTATCGCTCTCTATGAATACAAGTCGTTATAGTTTCGTCACGTTATTCGAGGGAATAGTGTTTTTTTCTAACATTTCATTTTAAAAACTACTACATCTAACTACATCTCATCTACATGGTGTTAATACGAAAAACCGTGTTGTATGAAGCTCGTACAAAACCACTACTTTTCCAAATGTCAACTTCACTATTCAAATATAAGCTACTTTGAAACAAAAAATAACTAATTAATAAAATTTTGAATCTTTCGCGTTATACGGGACTGTTTATCGCTTTTTATGAGTACAAGTCACTATTCATCGTGTTATATGGGGGTTTACTGTATTTTGTAAAATTTCATTTTAAAAACGATTAGAGAATTACATCTCATTAAAATGGTGTTAATACAAAAAAACCGTGTTGTAAGAAGCTCAGATTTTTCCTATAAAATCGCTGCTTCTTTCTACAATCCCTATTCAATAAAAAGCTACTTGTTACCTTTAAACAAAAAAGTAATCGGAAATTATGTGAAAATAACGCGTTATACAGGACTGTTTATCGCTCTCTATGAATATGAATACAGGTCACTAATTTTCGTCGCGTTATTCGAAGGATAGTGTTTTTCTCTAAAATTTCATTTTAAAAACGTTTAGAAAACTACATCTCATCTACATAATGTTAATACGAAAAACCGTGTTGTATGAAGCTCAGTTTTTTTCGTATAAAACCGCTACTTTTCCGACTGTCAACTTCACTATTCAAAGATAAGCTACTTTGAAACAAAAAATAATGATTAAAAACTATGTAAAATATTAAATCTTTCGCGTTATACGAGACTGTTTATCGCTTTTTATGAATACAAGTCACTATTGCTTCATCGTGTTATATGGGGATTTACTGAATTTTGTAAAATTTCATTTTAAAAACGATTAGATAATTACATCTCATTAAAATGGTGTTTATACAAAAAAAATCGTGTTATAAGAAGCTCGAATTTTCTTTATAAAATCGCTGCTTCTTTCGACAATCACTGTTTAATGACAAGCTACTTTTACACAAAAAAATAATCGGAAATTATGTGAAAATATCGCGTTATACGGGACTGTTTATCGCTCTCTATGAATATGAATATAGGTCACTATATTTTCGTCGCGTTATTCGAGGGATAGTGTTTTTCTCTAAAATTTCATTTTAAAAACGTTTAGAAAACTACATCTCATCTACATAATGTTAATACGAAAAATCGTGTTGTAAGAAGCTCAATTTTTTGCTTACAAAAACGCTACTTTTTCCCACTGTTAGCTTCATTATTCAACGCTAAGCTACNAAAAAAAAAAAAAAAAAAAAACAAAAAATCAAGAACTATGTAAAATATTGAATCTTTCGTGTTATACGCAACTGTTTATTGCTCTCTGAGTACAAGTCACTATTTCTTCAGCGCGTTATATGGGGGTTTACTGAATTTTGTAAAATTTTATTTTAAAAACGTTTAGAAAATTTCCTCTCATCTACATGGTGTAAATACGAAAAACCGTGTTGTAGGAAGCTCATTTTTTTACAAAGTGATATTTTTTTCAACTGTAAGCTACTTTTAAACAACAAAATAATAAGAATCATGTAAAATATTGAACTTTTCGTGTTATACGAGACTATTGTTTCTTCGTCGCGTTTTACAGTATTTTAGTTTAATTTTAAAAACGTGTACAAATTTACATCCCATCTATATAGTGTTAATAATACAAAAAACCGTGTTGTAAGAGAGTTGCTCTAATTACGATTATTCTTACCGAGTACCGAAGGAAATTCGTCAATACTTGAAACATTTTTCAAAATATTCGAATTCTTAGCCCAATCAATGTTATAATCATCATCATCATCATTTATTATATTCGAATTTTGAGTTTTTTCATCATCTGTATCATAATCTAAAAACAAAGCACTTTTAATAATCTTGGAAATAAATGATTTAAAGTTATGCCTCTAATAACACGAATTTCATATAAATACTTAAAAGCAACACAAAATACTTCAATGTGACCAAAAAAAATCGTGTTATCAGAGGCATGACTCGTTTTAATTTATTTACCGAGATGTAAACTTATATTTGAAAGGCTATTGGAATCATCATCAGAAATGATTGATTGGCCACAATCATCATTTTCGTATTTTCCATCATTATTATAATTTTCAATGAATAATTGATTGGTTTGTCGAATTGTTTCCCGACAATGGTAGGCAAGTATCAACATGTTAAAACAATTCAAACACGACATTTTTGAATACGGATCATTCTCCCTAATCTAAAACAATAATATTGTAATAAAAAATTAACAATAAAGAACAATTGCTTACCGTTAAATTTACCAATGTTTCAACAATTTTTACTAGATTTGGATTTGTTTGTTCGTTATCGAAAATATTTTTAAACGAACCCCGATTTTTCTCAACAAAACAAAATCTACAACGCTCCATTATTTAATTTAATTTCGAAAATTGCCCAATTATTAGACCGGCACCAACCGTTAACTCCACACGTTAGTCTAATTAATTCTCGAAATAATATTTAGAAGTTTATCCAACATAAGATCTTAAAAGTTACTAGATTTATACCTTCAATCTTCAAGAGAGAAAGAGACGGACAATAATGAGTTGGTTGGTACTACTAGTTACGTCAACAACAAACCAATATCTGAAAATATTAAAAAGGTGTGTTCAATTTTACACAAAACGTCACACGTCCACTGTAGAAGTAGGTAGGCAACACATTAAACACCCTGAAGAATTGAAAGTTTATAGTAAATATAAATAAACATGAGTGGAGATTAATAATTAACTAATGAATTCGCACGTTTACCAATGTAATGCTTTAAAAGTCACTAGATTTATCCGTTAATTTATAAAACAGACACAATTATACCTAAGATTGGTAGCAATGTCAACAATAAACTAAACGTTCAAAAGGGGTACTTGAAAGTTTTCGTCCATACTTATATAGTGACGTCACTTGTAACTTGAAAGTTGGTACAACTGGTGATGTTAACAACAAACTAATAAACAACTATATTTGAAACAAAAATTTCATTTTTATTAGTGATATTTAAACATTATTAACTCAAATCTTGGTGAATGGTGTAAAAATAAAAGTCCCCAACTAGTCGCCATTGTTTTTCTCGANATTAAAAGCGCGCCAAATTCAAATCAATTCCATTTTTTTTTAATTAGTCAATATCCTTGAATTAAATAAACGAACAAATTGAATTGTATTATAATTGATTGAAAAATTAAATAATAATTATTAATGATTCATTAAAACATTCACTTTCGCTAATTGTAGGTGGATTTGATTCGAAAATAAGAACTAGGTCAAACTTCTCGAATGTCCTACATTTATTGTAATTTATTTTAATTTTTTTTTTGTAGCACTCACGTGTCAATCAACATTAACAATGAAAATCGTGTAGAAATATTTCAGTAGCTGGAAATCGATTAATACGATAACAATCATTATGAAATCATAAAAATTAAATATAATCGTAACTTTTTTGGTTATGTCCACAATAATAAAGACATGATTTTGATATGATCTATATTTAGATTAATTTTAATTTAATAAAAATAACAATAATAATAATAATAAAAGAAAGAAATACTATTAAGTTGAATGCTATACGACCTTGCTTTTATTTATATACCCATACATTTTTTTTTTAAGTATTTACGTTTCTTTCACAATGATGAATCATATGATATTTGAACTATTACTCCATATTATTATCATCGTCATTATTATTATTGTTATTACCAGTAATAGTATTACAATAATAAGGCTATTATAATCATTACCTGTTTAGAATTCGAATATTATCACTATTAAAGATCTAAGTTCTAATAAAAATGGCAAATTGTTTGGCTTTAATAGCCTTAAAGGGGCTAAAATTGGCCTCATACACTTTTACTGTGAGGTGTCTGAAATGTCAAAGCCGCAATTTAAATTCATAGACGATTAAAGTCTCTTGAGGAGTTGAATAAGAAATCTAACTTCTGTTAAAAAGAGGAATTCGATATAGAAATGGAGTCAGGCTTTGATTTTTGGATTTTTCTAAATCAAAATTTTGGTTAAAAATGAAGATTCAACACAGAAGATGGCTAAGAATTGTCTCATTTTTTCAAAAGTTACTCAAATTCGAAATTAGATCGAAGACTTGGAACATTTCTAGCACTCAAAGGGGCTAAATGGAGACTAAAATTAGCCTCATCCACTTCTATTGTGATGTATTTGAAATGCCAACAATAATTTAAAGTTATAAACGGTTAAAGAAACAATTATCAGTTTCTTGGAGAGTTAAAAGATGTTAGTTCTAACACAAAGATGAATTATACAAAGAAATAGAGACTAGGGTTTGATTTTTGGATCTTTCTAGATCAAAATTCTTGTTAAAAATTTCAATTCCAATACAGAAGATGGCTAAGAATTGTCTATTTTTTTCAAAAGTTACTCAAATTCGAAATTAGATCGAAGACGTGGAACATTTCTAATACTCAAAGGGGATAAATAGGGACTAAAATTAGTTTCATCCATTGTAAAGTATTTGAAATGTCAACAATAATTTAAAGTTATGAACGTTTAAAGAAACAATTATGAGTTTCTTGGAGAGTTAAAAGATGTTAGTTCTAACACAAAGAGGAATTAGACGAAGAAATAGAGGCTGGGGTTTGATTTTTGGATCTTTCTAGATCAAAATTTTGTTGAAAATAAAGTTCTATACTTAAAATGGATAAAAATTGTTTCATTTGTGAAAGTACTAAAATTCAAAATTAGATCAAATACTTGGAACATTTCTAGTACTCAAAAAAAAATTAGCTTAGCACTCATTTACTATGAAGTTTTAAAAAATGACAAAAATCGTAATTTAGAGTTGTAGACGGTTAAAGAAACCGTGCTTTTGACGAGTTAAATAAGAGATCTAAATTCTAAACACAAAGAAGAGTTAGACGAGGCAGATTTTTGGATCTTTCCAAATCAAAAATTCTGTTAAAGTTCTAACACAGAAACAGGCTGTGTCTCAATTTTTGAAAATTACTCAAACTGGAAATTAGATGAAATTCTTAGAACATTTCTAGTGTTCAAAGGGGTTGAATGAGGACTAAAATTAGCTTAGCACACATTCAGTAACTCCTTTGAAAAGTAAATGAAAGTTATAGAAACAGTCATCAATTTATAGAGGAGTTAAATAAAAGATCTTAGTTCTAACACACAGAGGAATTATACGAAGAAATAAAGATTGTAGTTTGATTTTTGATTATTTCCCAAAAGTTCTCATAAGAGGCTTTTACTAAAACCAAAATTTTGGAACATTAGACCATTAGGCTGATTCCAAAATCAAGCTCTAACGCAAAACCTGCCTTTGCGAAACTGGAAATTAGATCAAAGACTTAGAACCTTTCCAGCATTCAAAGGGGTTAAATTAGGATTAAAATTAGCTAAGACATCCTTGGAAAGTCAATTAAAATTATAAAAATAGTTATCAATTTCTAAGGGGGTGAAATAAACACAAAGAATTAGATGAAGAAATGGAATAGAGCTTCATTTCTGATTATTTCCCAAAAGTTCTCATAAGTGGCTCTTATCAAAACCAAAATTTTGGAACATTAGGCCATTAGGCTGACTAAAAATCAAGCTCTAACACAAAAACTGGCTTTTTGTAACTGGAAATTAGATCAAAGACTTAGAACATTTCCAGCATTCAAAGGGGTTAAATTAGGATTAAAATTAACTAAGACACCCTTGGAAAGTCAATGAAAATTATAAAAATAGTTATCAATTTCTAAGGGGGTTAAATAATAGATGAGTTAGATGATGAACTGGAATGGAGCTTGATTTTTGAATATTTCCCATAAGTTCTTATAAGTGGCTCTTATCAAAACCAAAATTTTGGAACATTAGGACATTAGGCTCATTATTTTGCTAAAAATGAAGCTCCAACACACGAAGCGGTTAAGAATTGCCCCCAGTTTTGGGATCTAGAACATTTCTAATACCTTAACTCGAAAATTTTGACTATTTCAGAATTAAAACTGTAACTAGAGTACTAATGTAGAAACTAGTTGAAGTACTAACGTAGAAAATGGCTGAAAATACTCCCTAGTCTACCTCCTAGAACATTTCTGGTGTTTAAGCTCAAAAATTTGAGCAATTTCAGATATAGATTTGTAAGTAGTACTAACAGAACCAATTGAAGTACTAACAGAACATGGCTGAAAATGATCTCAATTTTTCAGAATTGTTCAAATTTGGTACTTAGAACATTTCTAGTACTCAACCTCAAAATTCTTGACTATATCAAAATTAGTTCTGTAACCCTGAAAGTAATTGAAGTACTAACGTAGAAAATGGCTGAAAATACTCCCTAGTCTACCTCCTAGAACATTTTTGGTGTTTAAGCTCAAAAATTTGAGCTATTTCAGAAATAGATTTGTAACTAGTACTAACAGAACCGATTGAAGTACTACCAGAAAATGGCTGAAAATAACCTCAATTTTTAAGAGTTGTTCAAATTTGGTACTTAGAACATTTCTAGTACTCAAGCTCAAAATTCTCGACTATTTCAAAATTAGTTCTGTAACCCTGACAGTAATTGAAATACTAACGTAGAAAATGGCTGAAAATAGTCTCAATTTTTGCAAATACTGATCTTGTTCGAGTTGAAAAATTTGTACTATTCCACTAGATTTGCAACTAATTTGGCTTTCTATTTTGCATATTCGTTATCTTAACTTTGGACTTTCTATTTCGGGTGTCGTTTATCAAAAAAAATTGAAGAATAAACTTTCAATTCCAGTGTCGCTCGTATAAGTCAACTCAATTTTTTTCCAATGTTTCTCGATAGATTACCATTATGTCTCAATAATTGGAATTATACACGAACTATCGATTTCACCTATTTAGTCCAATCACGATGGCAAACAACCAACAAAAAAAACGAACTAATACCGGATTTTGTTATTAATAATAAAATAACGTTTCAATTTTATGGGCTTTGTTTGTTGTAGGTGTCTTATAGATTTGTTATAATTTGCTTTTCGATTTTAATAAAAAGATCCTTGGCCTAAACAAACCAAATACGGACCAGACTTTTGCTTTTCTCGACAACTACAATTTCTAACAGCACGCAGTTTAATAAAATTAGATCAAAATCGATTTATATCGATTCGAGTAACTTTTTCCAATTGAAAGCCTCCAAAAATACGTTTTCTCGCCTGTTATTTTTTTGTACAAAATATTCGAATGATGTAATCGTGCCTAATAGAAAAGATCATAGTGCACTTGACCCTTGCCTTTACACTTGACTAGTTCTTACTAGACCATGAAGTTTACAAACATAACCGAGAAAAAAACACCTCATTGATCGATTAAATTCACTTTTAATTGAAATTATACGATTTTTGTCTACTTTCTAACGATAATAAATGTTGTTGAATACCAATTAGATGGCTATAAATAAAGAATTCTGTTATATTGGTCGAGTTGAAAGACTTAAACATAAAAAAAAATTACAAATAATGTTAATGTGTTCTAGTTACGATAATTTGAAATTGCTTCAAATCAAGTTTATTATTGGAAATAAATAGCCGTCAAACAAATTCTCTATTAATAACTATTATTTATACAGACTGTCCCAGTGAACGGGTCGTATTCTATAACTTTACTTAAAAAGTGAGCCTATTCGAGCCTACTTCAATGAAAATAATACCAATCAAAGCCTACTTCAGTGTAAACAATTTTGAGTGAGTAGCTCGTATTCTGCACCTATAGTAAAAAGTGATTAGATCCGAGCAACTGTCATTTTCTGTGAATAGCCCGTATTCTGTAACTTTACTTTAAAAGGTACTGGATCCTAGCAACTGTCGTTCGAAATAAAATCGTTTTTCATATCAAGAATTCTAATATTGAATGAACGGACCATATTCTGTACCTTTATTCAAAAAGTAACTAGATCCAATGT